>LNAC01000787.1:307139-364801 GCA_002007465.1 Ailurus styani | reverse complement strand
GAGTCTCAGAGACAGGACCTAGTCTTGCCTACCATTGTATCTGTAACTCTCTGAGAGGCTAGAGGCCCTGGGGGACCTGCAGTGATTGTCTGTGGTCACTGACTCAGACCGTGGGGCCCCACAGGAATGCGAGGGGCCCGGTCACTGGCAAGCCATGGCCAAGAAGCCAAGCATATAACTGGCCAAGGATGCAAGGTCCATACAGATTTCAGACCTGCCCGGGAATCTCACTGCCTGCACTCCGCATCTCAGCAGACCCTCTGTCACGGGCACGGGGTCTGTGGACCACTCCAGAGCAGGGAACTTTCCTCTGCTTTCAAACCAAATACTTTTAGATGCTGGGTGATGTGGGAAACAAAGGCAGAAGGAAATGCAAATAAAATGTAATGTCCTTATAACCTGCAGCCCGTAAACAAATACTTGAGGCCAGCTGAGTATCCTGTTCCTCCAGGAAGCTCCCAGCTGTCTGAATGTGAATGCCTTGCTAGAAGAGAAAAACAACCTGGGTTTGACAAAAGCAAGGCCCCTATGTCCTGTGAGTCTTCTTTAGCATATGAAAGTCCTTTTGAAACTTCCCTTACCTTTACTAACCCACAATCCCGAAGTATATAATGAGTGGCAACTCACAATCCCTCCTGCCCATGGGTCCTGTCCCTGCTGTAATAAAACCACCATTTTGGACCACAGATGGCTCAAGAATTCTTTCTTGGCTGTCGGCTCTGGACCCCACCAACCTCACCAAAACATTTCAAAACTACATCATGGGGGCAGGCCAGCTTGTGGATAAAACTTTCATGTGTCTTATCCAAGCTTGCTCCATTGGTCTCAGATGCTCCCTGCTGGTCAGCATCTGGAGGAGCCATGGGTCACCTAGAAACACCTTGAAGGTATCTTCTAGGTATAACTAGGGTTATATGGGTACAAAGATTATACCTACTAAAAAAAAAAAACCCTGCAAAGATTATACCTACTGGGTCTAAGCGGTGAGAGAGACACCCATGTGGGAAATTCTGACAGGCTTCCCGCATGGATGTCAAGTTAGGACTCCTCAAGCTGGCCAAGATGATCATGGTCATGGCCTTCCAAGTTTAGTGGCTTCCACTAAACTCTGTCTGCTTCTAGAGTCTGTGGCCCATCCATCTCTTATTACTAGTCCCACAACCTGAGTGTGTGCTGGGGGCTTTAGTCTTTTAGAGGAGGAATTGCCAGAGCCGTTGAATAGCCTATATTAGTCTGTATCAGTCATCTATTGCCATCATTCTGCCACTTGATGAGCCACTGCAAAGCCTAATGGCCCAAGATACTCAGCATGTTTGGCTCATGAGTCTACAGGCTGGGCTTGACTAGGCTCCCTCACCTTGAGGACACCCAGCTGTGGCTATCAGCTGGAGGGATGGTACAGCCAAGCCCATGGTCTCTCCTCATCCGGCAGGCTAGCCTGGACATGTTCTTAGTGTGGTGACTGAGGGGAAAGGCAAGCAAGCCCAAGTTGTGCAAGAGCTTACCAAGCCTTTGCTGCGCCCTATTTGTTAATGCCCAATGGGGCACAGCCTGCATGTCTGAGCCCAGAACCAGTGTGGGAGGGTGGCCCAAGGTCACGGGGGAAATGTCCACAGACCTGGAGGAACTTCCACCCGATCCACTTACTGAAAAGTGGTGTAAGCCTGGGTTTTCTGAGCAACGCTCAGAGCACTTTGCAGTCCCTCTCCACGCATGCTTCACATATCCCATGCTCTCCCCTTGAGGAATTTCTCCAGTCTCACTTTCTACACCTTAAGGAGGACTCTCATTTTTGTTTGAGTCCCCTGGTTTTCAGAGCAACCCATTCCTTCTACCTGGCCCGTCCCTCTTTGCCTGACCCCTTCACACTGATCATTGCCCAGGCTGTGACTCCTGTTTTCTCTTGGCCTCTCGGCTCCAGGCTCTGGAGCACCCATGGGGATCAGCCTCACCCTATACCATCCCCAGCACCTGGGGACATAGTTTGGGGATGGTGCCCTGGCTTCCACCCATTTTCAGAAGGAGGACAAAATATCTACAATCAAGCTTAAGTGTCCTACTCACCCTAAAAAGTATCTTCCTTGACCTTGTGAGTCCTTCAGAATCCCATTTCTCTTTAACTTCCTTTTAACAAAAAACCAAAAAGCTTTGAAAGAATAGTCCACACCTACTGCTTCCAGTCCTTACTACCCACTTATTCCCTGGTTCCCAACAAGTTTTTCTGAGTTTTTCTCCATTTTTTCAGCCCTAAAAAGAACTCTCTTGAAAGTCAGCAGATTTAGGAACATTACATGTGTTTATTATTGAATTCTTGCAAAACCCTTATAAGACAGGTCTGCGTGTCACCATGGCCATTTCTCAGGTGACGAAATTCAAGCTCGGCCTGAGTCACTTACAAAGTGACTCAGGACAGAGAATGGAACACAGGCCTGACTGCAGGGGATACATTCTTAGCCATTATCCGAACTCTGGATGCAGTGCTGGAGTGTGTTCTAGTAGGGTCCTAGTAGGGTCCCTGCGAACTGGCTGTGCCAAGGGTGGTGTATGAGTTTGCTAGGGCTACTGTAAAGAAGGACCAGTCACTGAGGGCCTTAACAGCAGACACTGAGCATCTCACCGTTTCCGGAGGCTGCAAGTCTGAGATGGAGGAGTCCGTCGGTTCATGCTGACTCTGAAGGCTCTAGGGGAGGGTCTGTGCCAGGCTGCTCTCCGCCTTCCAGTGGCTTGACTGCAGTCTTCACGTGGCATTTTCCGTGTGTGCAGGGCCAGGTCCAGATTCCCCTTTTTATAAGGAGATTAAGGCCCTGCCTGATGACTTCAATTAAACTAATTATATCTGTATCAACCCTCTTTCCAAATAAGGTCACATCTTGAGGTACTGGGGTTTAGGACTTCAACATAATGAATATGGGGGTGGGGGGGCACAGTTCACCCCATAGTGGGTGATCCACGGACAGCCCATAGGCAGACAGCACACACACACACAGCCAGTCACACACAGCACAGCACCCCAGATGCACTGAAGGAGGATTTGCTCTTTAACAAGATGTCCCGGCAATTCCAATGCGTGTTAAGATGTGAGAAGCACTTGTCTATAGTACCTTCTGGAAAGAAGAATGGCAACATAAAGCAGGATTCTTAGGATAAGCCTAATTCTAGAATTTCACTTAAAATAGAGGTAATTTTGAAGGTAGACAAAAACAATGTATACAAAGAGGTTTATTCCATGTTATTCCGTAGAAATAAAACATTTTTGTACAGTAAACTGGGTTAATTCTTAGCTGAAAAATTGTTTTGTTTTTTTAATTGTTCTATTTCAGGTGATATATGAGTTAAAGATGCTCTTGTGGGAAACATTTCCTGAAATCTAAACTGACATATAAACACATTTCTGGAACAAAAACACCTCTTTGTAAACTTGGGGATTGTAGCAAATCAACCATTACACTAAAGAGCTAACTTAACTAGGAATATGATTTTTGTTTACTGTGAAGATGGCATTATGTTTATATAGGAAAATGTCCCCTTTTTGAGAGGATTTTGAATGATTCAGGGGTGAAGTGGCATGAAGACTGGGATTTGATTTTTAAAAATCCAACAAAATGAAAACCGATAGAACAAGTGTAGCGAAACAATGGCTGTTGAACATAGGGGATAGGTTCATAGAGAGAATTCCTCCCTTCCTCCCTCCCTCCCTCCCTCCCTTCCTTCCTTCCTTCCTTCCTTCCTTCCTTCCTTCCTTCCTTCCTTCCTTCCTTCCTTCCTTTCTTCCTTCCTGTAGGCTTAAAAATGCAGGGCTTGAACGCACAACCCTGAGATCAAGACCTGAGTTGAGATCGGAGTCAGATGCTTTACCCGACTGAGCCACCCAGGCGCCCCCATGGAGATTTTCTACTCTATTTTTGAATGTACTTGAAATTTTTTACTATAAAAAAGTTTAAAAATACAATCATGTAAAGTATTAAAAAATTAAGTTTCAGGTGTTCTTTTGACTGCCATATCTTCTTAGTTATTTTATTTTTTTATTTTTGTTTTTAAAGATTTTATTTATTTGAGAGAGAGAGTGCGTGCACAAGCAGGGGGTGCAGCAGGCAGAGGGAGAGGGAGAAGCAGGCTCCTGACTGAGCAGGGAACCTGATGTGAGACTTGATCCTGGAACTCTGGGATCATGACGTGAGCTGAAGGCAGACGATTAACAGACTGAGCCACCCAGGTGTCCCATCTTCTCAGTCATTTTAGTCAAAGAGTGTTTAACCGTCTATTCACCTGTTACCTCAGTTTCTTAGTTTGTAACTCATGCACGTCTTCCTCCCCATGTTAATCATTATTCCTTACTGACCTCCTTTAAAAGGAAAGATGGCTTGGTTTAGTGCGGGACAGATAAAAGGAAATAGTTGAGCTAATTGCCAAAGTTGTAATCGACACACACTGTGCTAGCCTCATGCCAGCCTCCCTTTCTGGTTGCTTTAGTGACACTTTCTGGATTTTGGTGGTAATAGCAATAATTTCTCAACAGAGCAAGGCCTGTTCTTTTTTTTTTTTTTTTTTTTACTTGACAGAGAGAGATCACAAGTAGACAGAAAGGCGAGGAAGCAGGCTCCCCGCTGAGCAGGGAGCCAGATGCTGGCCTTGATCCCAGGACCCTGGGATCATGACCTAAGCCAAAGGCAGAGGCTTTAACCCACTGAGCCACCCAGGCGCCCAAGGCCTGTTCTTTCTAAACAATGACCTATATGAGTTTTAACAGAACAGGCCTGGAAAGAAGAAAATCTGCTTACTCCAAAAACTGATGCACGGAGTTATTAAATGTTTCTTTTCTTTTCTTCCTTCCTTCCTTTCTTTTTTAAGTAGGCTCTAAACCCAGCATGGAGCCCAACATGGGGCTTGAGCTCAGGATCCTGAGATCAAAACCTGAACTGATAGCAAGAGTCAGACACTTAATCAACTGAGCCACCGAGGCGTCCATTAAATGTTTCTTTTAAAAAGTACTCCGAGAACATTACTTAAAGCCTTATCAGTTGACCTTTCCCTGAAGAAAACTCTTTCTTCGGCGGGCACATCAATAAACTCGAAATTTCAGGGATAACCCTGCCTCCAAGCTCATTTCTTTTCCTGAAATCCCTTCTCTCCCAGGGGGTGACGGTTACCAGTAGCACAAATATGACCGTGTCCCAGGAGGCTGTCATCCTTCAGGATGGGCTCTAAACCCCCAAGCGAGCCATCTAAATCTGTCTGTCTCTTCAGCTTCACTTCTTGCCGCTGGCTGCTGCTCAGGCTTCTTCTCGGTCACCGTTAATCACTTGTGTTTCTGCACAGCCACCTCCCCACACAGCAGCAGCTCACAAGCTGCTTCTCCACCTGTGCCCTCTAAGTCCTTCCTCCCAACCCCCCACCCCGGGCTGTCCTCTTGGTCCGAGAGGTCCTTCAGCGACACTCACAGGCACCCCCTCCTCCAGGACGGCTTTTTTGAGCACCCTTTGGATTGTGAATTTCAGCTGGCAATTCTAGACTTCTAGAGTCCCCCTCCTGACAAGATCTATGTAACTGAAACAGAGTTAATTTCACTTAGAGATAATTTGCTATCTAGGAAGGGATACATTCTTCATTTACTGAGACTTTGTCACGGAGTCAGCACAGTTTTGTTTTTCCCGCAACCCCCCTGAGTGCTGGCTTCATTCTTGCCATGTGAAGACTGTGTTACTATCGCTCTGTTCTCTGATGTCACCTGTACCCTCAGCCCTACAGTGATGGGAAGGGCACAGGCGGTGTGTGTGAGGGGGTGCTGGCCATGTGACAAGTGTCTGGGTTCTGAGCCCCACGGTAAAATGGCAGGAACCCCAACCCAAGCCCCTTCGTCCCCCAGCAGGATTTGGGGGACACTTCGTGCATTTTCCTCCAATGTTCTTACATTCCAACAGTCCTTGGTCTTGGCTTGTGGCTTTATCCTGCTGTGCAGCTCCCTCCCGGACGGTTTCTCCTGGTAGGACGTGGGTGTGCTCTGCCACGTGGACCTGGCTCTAGTCACACTGAAGGGCAGAAGTGCCCTTCCTGAAGCCGGGAGGACTGTGTCCCAACAGAGTTACAGTTCTCAGCAGCGTCTAAATGGGAATTCTTCCCATCTCTGACAGCACCCTGGATGTTGCACTAATTTTATTTAACTGGTTTCCAACTTTCTTGAGTTCTTGCTGAAAGAACTTGGAACATTCCTCCTTCAATAGCTGGGTGGGAAAGTGATACAAATGACACCCATACCATTGGGCTTAAAATGGCCTTTCTGTGTCCACAACTAGGGTGTCATTGGGCTGACCTTGACGCCACTGACTCTGTGCAAGCCAGCTCCATTTCCCAGGGACCCATGCATAGCCCAAGAGTCTGCACACACTCCCCCCTTCACCTCCTCCCCTCCTCCCTTGCCCTTATCCTCATAAGCTATTGCATCTCTAGTATTCTCTCTTCCAGAAGCTGTATCCATCCTTGTTCAGAGAGAAGCCATATAGGATCCTTGAGGATATGGAGTGTGCAATATGCCACACGGTTCCAGCAATAGGGTGGCAGATCTGTCCCCACTCTGCCCCCCAGCATGGGAAGAAAGACATGAGAAGACACGCGGGTGCAGAGACTGCCGGCCTCATTCATGCCTGTGTTACTCGCACTGAGCGCACGGCCAGCATTCACTAAATATGTGTTAGCTTGGCGAGCGAAAGAGTGAATAGGTAGCTGCTCACCCAGATGGTATGATGAACATAAATTAGCACGATGCTAACTAAGAGGTGGCAGGCAGCTTCCAGGAAAGTGTGCTTTCTGAAGGTAAGAAATGGTGATGCACTCCGGAAGAATGGAATGAGGTTGTAGGGACGGGGAGCCGAAATTCTTTCTGGATGGTGAGCCAATGGAGAGAGCCCAATAAATATCTGTAAAGGAGCAAGGATTCCTAAGAAACTGTCCAGTTAGTAGCCAGGAAGAACAAATCCCCAAAATAACAACATAACATTTGCATATGCTTACAACATGTCAGGCGCTGCTCTAAACACTTTATATACATTAATTAGTTTAGTTCTCATTCAATTCTCTGCTAGCCAGGCAGAGAGATTCCATAACCGCCCTGGGTCCTGCAGCAAGAAATGGTGGTCTGGGATTTGACCCTCTGCACTCTGGCTTTGGAACCTGTGCACTTAACCAGAGATCAATGGATTTGAACCCCAGGGCTGAGAGTTGTAAAATAACACAGCCAGAACCATGGAATTGCTTCGTGATCCAAGTATGTTGGGTAGAATGCATCATTTTCTCAGTGCTTTTAAAATCTGCCTATTAAGGCCATGTGGGCTGTGTGTGTGTGTGTATGTGTGCGCGCGCGCACGCAAATGTATACACATATATATGTATATTTTTTTCTTTATATATTTTTTCAGGTCAAATAGAGAACTGACATTCAAATTTAACTTCAAATCTTTCACACATCTGTGTACTAAAAGCACGTCTTTCCCTTCCTTTCCAGGACTTGTCCTTACGTGTCTCCAGTGCTCCAAACTTGGTAAGAAGGACTTCTGGTCC
This sequence comes from Ailurus styani, assembly GCA_002007465.1. Taxonomy (NCBI): domain Eukaryota; kingdom Metazoa; phylum Chordata; class Mammalia; order Carnivora; family Ailuridae; genus Ailurus; species Ailurus styani. The sequence continues at coordinate 357,250 of LNAC01000787.1, read as the reverse complement.
TCTGTCCCTTTTCCCACCCCACTGTCCCTCCTGGAGTCTCAGACCCACAGCTTCATGCTTGACTTTGAACATGTACCTTCTGTCAGGGCCTTTGGGTGACATCTTACTTTTCGAAGTTAGGCCTCCTCTTTCTATAATTTTAGGTGTGAATGAACTTTATTAATCTGCAATATTGCCACCAAATAGTCTGCTGTCGTGGCCAATCCATTTGTAGGCAAACTTGGGGAAGACTTTATTTTGTAAGCAAATGCAAATTAGTCACCTCATAACAATGGAAAACCAAACATGAGATTTCTTCCATTTTTAAGATACTTGATTGTGATAAAAACCTTGGGAGCGTTTTGGGGCTTTCTGTTTTCTATTGGATGGACATATGCTTAGAGTTTAACACATTTTAGTATACATGTATATGTATGTAACATATTTATGTCTTGTTATAAATTGAGTTGTATTAACAACCACTTTGTGGTTGTAAGGCTAAAATGTCATTTCTGATGGACAGAGAAGTGCTACAAAAGATCATGTTTTTCATCCCAGCATTATTTATAGCCATGGTTTACCCATTGGGGCTAACTAAAACAGGTAAAGAATGTAAGGAAGGCCATTAAGTTCTTAAATGAATTATTTTTCTATATTCCTTATTCTCTAACTAAAGTGGATGACGGCTTACGGGAAGCTTTAACTGAGCTAGACGATGCAAAATTTAGGAAATCCAATTTGAGATGACATTTATAGGTCCGAAACCCAATGATGTCTCTCTCAATAGCCATTGATGACAAGGAAGGTGCAGCTTATTAGCGAGGTGAGCAGCTAGTTTGGTTGAAGTTCAATGATTTCGTGCACCATCGCCTTACCTGATGGTTTGCCATTTACCATTGACCTGAAATAAGGGCTATTTTAAAAATATTTTGCTTACTTGATGCATTTTTTGAATTTTTAATTATTTGTATTGTTTTGTGGAAAAATTACATATGGCATTTCTGTTCCAAAGTTGGTGCATATTACACGAATGGATTATCCTATACTTTTATATCTTACTTCAAAATTATTTGGTATCCGCTCAAATGAAAAGAAATTATGATAAACTCTTAAAAATTTACCCAGCTGGTTTTATGAATTTTTAATATTTAGGATGTAGGATATTGAAGCCTCCCTGACTGGGTGGATTTCAATGGGCAGTATTATAATTTGGGTGATACTCAGGGAAAGTGGATGTGTTTCTAATGAAGGAGGAGCCCCAAAGTTACATGATTTTTATTTAATGGAAGAGAAAAACAGTATGCATTTTTATACCCTACTGTAGAATAACAAATTCAATAACAGTAGAACTAGTTATAATTTCTACATGTTTTTTTGTTTTTTTTGCTTTTTGGTAAGCTCATGATTTAAAAAAAATCTCTTATTTAGCTATACTTTATGTGTATTTTAAAACATTTTTTAATGTCACATGCTAAATGATTATCTAACTTACAATGTGTATGTGTTCTCCTTTTTTCTCTTGTGCATCCTTCCCAATTAGAATAAGTGTCATTAATGAAAATGCTTCTCTGAGGTCAGATTTTAGATAAAAATACAGCTACAGAAGGGAAACCGTCAAACTATTCACAAAACTTAGGGTGCTTGGAAATAATTGTTGGAATCCTAGACAATGGGAATCCAAAGGGAAAGAGACATTCTGTATACAAGAAAAGCTTCTATTAAATAGATGTTTTCTCAAACGAGGTCATGTTAGGAATGACAGATGTAGATTTCAGTGTTGCTCCTCTCTTCCTTCTCCTCGTCTCCGGAGTCAGGAAGGAGCGGGGGATGTGAGGAAACCCGCCCCCCCCCCACCTCCTCCCTGGAGTCCTCTGGAGAGCCTTCTGGCCGGCTGGAGCTCTTCGTGCCCCACCAGAATTCAGACACTTTTCCTTTTCTGAAACTTAGCCTCTCACGGGGCGATGCACGGACTAGGACCGCCCCTGAGGAAGCCCACCAGAGTGTGGAGACCCACCCACAGCCAGACCTTGACCTCCTCCAGTCAGCTTTTCCCTTTATGGCAGAAACCCCCGGGTCATAGCCATGGTGACATGAGGGACTTGGATCTCCTTAAGAGCTGTGCTTCGGGGTTTAACGTTTTGCGATTTTACTTGATTGCTTGTTTTAAATTGTTCTATATCAAACTTGAGCATTTGATTGTATAATTAGAACGCTTGAGCTTTTAAACTTATTTGTAGTTGATATCGTTCCAAATCTTGGAAAAAACAAAAACAAAATGTCATATATTGTCACTGAGTTCCAAGATACATTCATATTCATGTACTGAAAATGAATATGTGACTTTCTGAAAACTTGCTTTTTAACCTTAATCAAATATTTATTAATATTTAAATTAAAATCTATTATTTTTTTTAAAAACAGATGTGTAGTCATTTGAGTTGGAAACCATTGACCAATAATTGCTTCTATTTATTCTTCACGTAAAAAATGACACTTTTATGGGATGCCTGGGTGGCTCAGTCAGCCAGGCATCTGCCTTTGGCTCAGGTCATGATCCCACAGTTCTGGGATCGAGTCCTACGTCCGGCTCCTTGCTCCACGGGGAGCCTGGTTCTCCCTCTGCCTGCAGCTTCCCCTGCTTGTCCTCTCTCTCTCTCTCTCTCTCTCTCTCTCTGACAAATAAATAAAATCTTAAAATAAAATGAAATAAAATAAAAATGACACCTGTATGCCAGATAAAATTTACCATTCAGTGGTAGTTAACTTTTAACATCAAAACTGAAATTAATTGAGAAACACTGCAAATTTAACTTCCAAAAATAAAATGAAATTCTCTTTTAGCTCTGGAGGCCGGCAAGCTCAATTGCCCACAGAGGCCACGAGAGGGAGCTATTGAATCTTAAACTAAATATATTGGAATTTCAACAAACCTAAACTATCCAGAGAATCTGGTCTATACAATGTAATGCAATGTAATAAGCAGTAGCATGGTTTCCATTGCTATTAGAACAAAATTTATGCATGTATTTAAGAGGTACTGAAGTTAAATTCAATGAATACTTTATTTGATACAGAGAGAGAAATTACAAGTAGGCAGAGAGGCAGGCAGAGAGACAGGGAGAGGAGGAAGCAGGCTCCCCGCTGAGCAGAGAGCCCGATGCGGGCCTCGATCCCAGGACGCTGAGATCATGACCTGAGCCGAAAGCAGAGGCTTTAGCCCACTGAGCCACCCAGGCGCCCTCAATGAATACTTTAGAGAGCATATTATTTATAAGACACTCTTCTAAAAGGGGATATAAAGATAAATAATTCAGATGGTTCATAAGCATGTGTGTATGTCTGCCTATGTATACTTGCGTTAAGAAGTAGAACATAATATATAAGAACCATAAAAAAGAAACAAAGTAGCATGGAGTTTCAAAAGAGAGAGCCCACCTTATGCAAGGCTGGATGGAAGAGGCAGCATTTAAGGAAGCACATGGGGGTACTCTGGAGGTGTGACAAGGGGAAATGGGGAAATATGCTAAGTGCAGAGCACAGCATAAGTAAAGGAATTTTGGAGAACCCTGAAAATTCCTGTTTACTTGAAGTATAGATTGCATAAAAGTAATTAAAGGACTATCAAGCCAGAAAGGCAGGTCAGGATGCGTTGTGATCCCACGTAAATGCTGGAGGGCTTATTTGTACCTAATTGCTCCAGTGTCAAAGTGTGGCCAAAGGAACTCTTAGCCTGCACATGCAGAAGTGTGACTGAGAAGCACATCTTCTGCTATCTCTGCTTTTCTATATTATCTTTGGTGGTTTGGGGCCTCAGAACCATGGAATATTCTAGCAATGTTTAGGTCAGGGGGGCTAGATTTAATAAAGTGCCATAGTGCTCACTGCTTCTTAGGCATTATTCACCGAATATCTGTTGGGCACATACTAGAGATAAGTTCTTAGAAATTATTTTTTAAAGATTTATTTATTTATTTGAGAGGAGGGGGAGGGGCAGAGGGAAAGAGAATCTCAAGCAGACTCCCGGCTGAGTGGGGAGTCTGATGCAGGGCTTGATCTCCTGTCCCGAGATCATGATCTGAGCTGAAATTAAGAGCCAGTTGGGCCATTCAGGCACCCCAAGTTCTTAGCAAACTTTAATATTTCTTAATTATGGTATTCTGAACTTGCTAAAGCATTTGTAAATTTTTCAAAAGTCATTGAAAGTGATTTTCTTTTCAAAAATGGTTAGTAGATGGTTTTACTATATTTGTTGAGACAGAAACGACTACTTTTTAGAGTACCTGCGGTAACTTTAAAAATCCGAACCAAGAATTTTTTTTTTTTAGAGTTAAAGCAAAACACAAACTATCTACAGGAAGTGGGATGAATTTCATTCTGAAGTTTTCTGACCACCAGTGCAAAGCAGGCAACACTGTAGTCCACATTGTTTGCATTTGATGAATCCATCTGCCAAATCAAGTTTTCCTGGAATTAAACTCCAGGAAAAATTTATAATGTAGGCTCTTATGTTAAATAAGAGTAATGTGCCAAACAGTTGTTTCTAAAAAACACATAGAGGTTGTTCGATCACACTTGGATCTTCTATAAAGATAGCCATTAAGGTATAGCTCAAGTGATTCATGTCTTTGGAAGGAAGAGATAACATGCTCCTGATAGCTTACTTTCTGATTGTAAGACTTAGAAAATTAGGAAATAATGAGTGATGTCTCATAGTGTGAAAGGTGGAATAATTATTCTCCCCACCCCTAAAGATGTCCATGCCCTAATTCCTGGAACCTAAATGTACTACTTTATATGGCAAAGAGGAAGTAAGTGTGCTCACCAGCTGATGCTAGAACAAGGGGATGATCCTGGATTATGGGTGGACCTGATGAAATCACAAGAGTCCTTAACAGTGGGGAGAGGGAAGTAGAAGAGTAGGTCAGGGGAATTCTGTGAGGATTTGATCTGACATTGCTGGTTTTGCAGGTGGAGGAGGGGCCAGAAGACCAGGAATGTGGGTGGCTTCTAGAAGCTGGAGAAGGCAAGGGTGTGGATTCTTCCCTTGAGCCTCTTGGAAAGAATGCAGCCCTGCTGAAACCTTAATTTTAGCCCTTTAAGACCCCTATTGGGCTTTTAACCTACAGAGATGTAGGTGACAAATCTGTGTGCAAGTTTGTGATAATTTATTACAGCAGGAAACTAATATACATAGACCCTCTCTAATATCACTGTCAGTTCATGATAAAATCACCTGATTACCTGTCATGTAGATATTTCATGTTAGTGGTTGGGAGCTGTGAGCTTCCGTTACCAGGATTGAGGGAATGAAAATGGCCAACGTGTGGGAGAGGTTTGTGAATCGTAGGCCATGCAAGTTTATGAATGTGAACGATTCACTGGTAGAAGGAGTGGCCAATGGAGAATGATCAAATGCACCTTGGGCTAGACTCCATCCATGGGCCCCTGAGTCCCATGCCACTAGAGAGCTTCTGGTGGCTGCACAGCACCATTCCTATAGAACATCAGGTATTGTATGCTGACTATGTGTTACACAGTAAGTTCTTTTTAAACATTTTTCATGTTTTTATAAATATTTGGTAATGCAAAAGAATATGCATTGTATGTGTGTTATGATGCTTAATAATAAAGTGAACATCTGGACCCCCTGTATTTCTTAAGAAATAGGACATTTTATTTATTTTTTTTATTTTTTTATTTTTTTTTTTATTTATTCATTTGACACAGAGAGAGAGATTACAAGTAGGCAGAGAGGCAGTCAGAGAGAGAGGAGAGAGGAGAGAGGAGGAAGCAGGCTCCCTGCCGAGCAGAGAGCCCGATGTGGGCCTCGATCCCAGGACCCTGGGATCATGACCTGAGCCGAAGGCAGCGGCTTTAACCCACTGAGCCACCCAGGCGCCCAGAAATAGGACATTTTAAATATCAGGAGTTCCCTGCATGTTAGTCCATGATTGTACACCCTGTCTTCTCTCAAAAGGGAGTCAGTATTCTGAAAATTGGTTTTTTAAATTTTTATTTATTTTTAATTCTAGCATACTTACTGTACAGTGTTATGTTAGTTTCAGGTGTACAATACAGTGATTCAACAATTCTGTACATTACTCTGTGCTCATCAGGATAAGTGTACTCTTAATCCGCTTTACCTATTTCATCCACCTCCCCTCTGGTGACCACCAGTTTGTTCTCTAGAGTTAAGAGTCTGTTTTTATGTTGGTCTCTTTCTGTGTTTTATTTCTTAAATTCCACGTATGAGTGAAATCATATGGTATTTGTCTTCCTCTGACATTAGCATTGTACCCTCTAAATCCATCCATGTTGTTGGAAATAGCAAGATTTCATTTTTTATGTCTAAATAATATTCCATTGGTTATATAAATCACATCTTCTTTATCCACATCTGTTGATGGACACTTGGTTTGCTTCCTCTATTTTGGTTATTGTAAATAATGCTGCTCATAAGTATAGGGGTTCATATAGCTTTTCAAATTAGTGTTTTCATATTCTTTGGGTAAATACCTTGTAGTAGAATTATTGAATCATAGGTAATTCTGTTTCTAATTTTTTAAGGAACCTCCATATTGTTTGTGCAACTTCTTTTTGCTCTAAATCCTTATTAAAAGTCAATATTTTCAGTTTTCAAATTTCTGTAATTTGATGGGATATAAAATTATATCTCATTATGATTTGAATTTTCCTTTTTGTGACTTCTAATGAGGTTGAGCATCTTTTCTTTCTTTTTTTTTAAAGATTTTTTTTTTTTTAAAGACTTTATTTATTTATTTCACAGCGGGAGAGAGATCACAAGGAGGCAGAGAGTCAGGCAGAGAGAGAGGGGGAAGCAGGCTCTCCGCTGAGCAGGGAGCCCGATGCGGGCCTCGATCCCAGGACCCTGAGATCATGACCTGAGCCGAAAGCAGGGGCTTTAACCCACTGAGCCACCCAGGCGCCCAAAGATTTTGTTTTTATGTAATCTTAACAGTCCTACATGAGGCTTGAACTCACAACCCTGAAATCAGGAGTTGCATGCTCCCCTCACTGAGCCAACCAGGTGCCCCATGCATCTTCTCATATAATTATTAGCCATTTACATTCCTTTCCAATGAAATGTCTGATCATATATTTTGTCCTTTTTAAAAAAACTGGCTTGTTTATTCTTTATATATTTTGCACACTAATTCATTGTTGGTTATGTAGGTTCCAAATATCTTCTCCCTAATGCATGACTATTTCATGTTTTGATGGTGCAACAGAAGTTTCAAAACAAAAGTTCTTAATGTATTCATTCTTTTTCCTTTTATGATTAATGCTCTTTGTAAGTCAAGAAGTTCTTCCCTATCCCACAGTCATATAGTCTCCTCCAAATAGCCTTCCTTTTAAAAGTTTGATGTTTCATGTCTTTAACATTAAGGGCACCTAAATTATCATTGTTTGGTGTGTGCAGGGGAGGAAGTATGAGGTGAAGTAGAGATCCTCGCCTACCTTCCAGATCTGTTTCAGTATTATTTATTCTTTTTCTTTTCTCTGGTTGAGTTTGGGTAAGATAGAATTATTTGATCCTTTAATGTTTAGTAAAATTTGTTTTATAATAGTGTGTGTAGAAATTGGTAATGAAACTACTGTTCTTTTAATAGGAAAGTTTTAAAAGACTGATTCAATTTTTTTAATGGATGTGGTTACTGTTTAAGTCAATTTTCTATTTTTTCCCCAAGAATATGTGCATTTTGTTTGCATTTTCAAGTGCATAGCCAAAAAATTAATTATAGTATAGTCTTACCTTTTAGGTCTGTGCTATATTGCTGTGATATCACTTTGCTGGTATTCTGTTTTGCCTTTTCTCTCTCTATTTTACTTCTAAAAGTATTTTTATTTTTTTTAAGTTCTAGTTAGTCCAATATTGGTTTCAGGAGTAGAGTTCATTGGTTCATCACTTACATATGACACCTAGTGCTCATCATAACAAATGCCCTTCTTAAAACCCATCACCCACCTAGCCCATCCCCCACCCACCTCCCTCCAGCAGACCTCAATTTGTCCTCTATCATTAAGACTATCTCATAATTGGGCACCTGGGTGACTCAGTCGTTAAGCGTCTGCCTTCGGCTCAGATTGTGATTCCCGGGGTCCTGGGATTGAGCCCCGTGTCGGGCTCCCTTTCTCTGCGGGAAGTCTGCTTCTCCCTCTCCCACTCCCCCTGCTTGTATCTCCTCTCTCGCCATCTCTCTTGCTCTCTGTCAAATAAATAAATAAAATCTATAAAAAAAACCCAACCTCATGATTTACCTTTTTTCTTGATTAATCTTGCTAGAGATTTATTAATCTTATTAATATTTTCAAAGAATAAGACCTGGTGCAGAGAAAACAATAGACAAATGCTTTCCCCTCTCCCCCCCTTCTTCTTTCTCTTCCTCCTCTTAAACATCACATAACTATTAAACACCATAAACTTAGATTAAAAATATTTTGTTATAATTCAGTTTTAGTTGTTTCTAATTTTCATTATACTGTTTCTTTGATACATGAATTATTTATGTTTTGTAATTTCTATACATATAGGAGAGGATTTTTTAGTAATTTAAAAATTGATTTATCACTTAATTATATTGTAATCAGAAAATGTAGTCCGTTATAATTTTTCAGAATTTGCAGGACATAGTTTATGGTCTAACGTGTTTTTATAAATACCGTTTTGTTTAGTTTTTATCCCCATAGGTTAGACTATTAATACTATTTTATACTATTGATAATTGTTTAGATTTACTTACACAGTTACCTCTTTCTTGGCTTATCCTTCCTTTTCGTATCTGGTCTCATTTTCTTCCTCCTGTGGTAAATCCCTCTAAAAGTCTTTTAAGGATGGTCTCTTGTTGGTATACAGTCCCCAATTTGTTGGAATGTGTCTGTTTATCTGAAAATGTCTCTATTTTGCCATACTTCTTGAAAGATAGTTTTGCTGAGTGCATAATTCTAGATTGATAGTTGTGTTTCTCCTAGTACCTCATAGATGATATTCTTCAGGGGTCCGTGGTTGTAGCTGTGAAGTCAGTTGACTGTCTAATTAGATACAAGGTAATATCTTTTTCATTGGCTCCTTTTGAATTTCTTCTTTGGCTTTGGCGCTCTTCAGTTCTTTAGTAATGTTTGTTTATCAGTTTAAAGTGATCTTGCTTGGTATTTTTTATGATTCTTAATTCTGAGGATTTATTGGTCCTCAAAACCACTATCAGTTGGAAAATTCTGATCTTTTCTCCTTTTGGAATTTCAATCGAATGTTTGTTGGTTCTTCTTACTCAAGCTTTGGTATTGTTTACTTACTCTTCATATTTTTCTTTCTCTTTCGCTGTGCTGGATTCTGGATTCTGGATCATTGATTCTTTATTCAGTCATGTCTAATCTGCTATTTAATCATTTCTCTGAGTTTTTTTTTTCCAATAATTTTATTCATTTGAGAAGTTAGTTTTTTAATGTTTCTGGTCATTTTTAAAAGTCTCCTTGCTCATGGTTTCCTCTTTTATGTCTTTTTCTTCTTAAGATTTTATTTATTAATTTGAGAGAGAGATAGTGACAGAGATAGTGACAGAGAACATGAGCGGGAAGGAGAGGGCGAAGCAGGTTCCCCACTGAGCAGGGAGTCTGATTCGGGACTTGATCCCAGGACTCCAGGATCATGACCTGAGCAGAAGGCAGATGCTTAACCAGCTGAGCCACCTAGGTGCCCGCTATTTTATTTCGTCAAACACTTTATTTTCTATATCTGATCATTCCTATATCTGAAGTCCTGGTGAGTCTATTCCATTATTTTTTTTTCCTGTGGTTCTTCTGTATGGTTTTTGTTTTTTTATTGTAATATTATATTTATTCGAAATCTATTTGTGGGAATGTTTTCAGGCCTGGGGATGAAGTTTTTTTGTTTGCTTTTACCAGGCATCTAGGAATAACACAAATTATGACCTGTTTATTTTTATTTTATTTTTTTAATTTATTTTTTTTAACTTTATTTACTTATTTGAGAGAGAGAGAGAGAGAGAGAGAGAGAGTAAGCAAGAGCACGAGAGGGGAGACGGTCAGAGGGAGAAGCAGACTCTCCATGGAGCTGGGAGCCCGATGTGGGACTCGACCCTGGGACTCTGGAATCATGACCTGAGCCGAAGGCAGTTGCTTAACCAACTGAGCCACCCAGGCGCCCTTTATGACCTGTTTTATATAAATATTTTAGCTTACAGTTCTTAGACAGATAATAATGTGAATTTAAGACCCAAATCCATATTAGGTCTGACAAATAGCCATGGATCTCAAGGGTAGTATTGTAATAAAAAATACAGGATGCCTTGTTACTTTTGAATTTCAAACAATGAATAAATTTTTAGTATAAGTGTGTTGTTTATATAAAATAAATAGACTTTGTTTTTTAGAGTAGCTTTGAGTTCACTGCAAAATTGAGCATGAACTATAGGGTTCTCATGTACCCCTTCTTCCCTATACAAACAGAGCTTCCCCCACCACCAACATCCCCCACCAGAATGGTATATTTGTTATAATCAGTGAACCAGCATTGACACATTATATCACCTGAAGTCCATAGTCTACATTAGAGTTTGTTAGTGGTGTACATTCTATTGATTTTGATAAGTGTATAATGATATCTATCTACCATTTTAGTATCATAGAGAATAGTTTCACTGCCCTAGAAATCCCTGACACTCTGTATTTTTATTTCTGAATCTGAAAACCTGAATCAGGGGGGACTTTTTCTTCTTCCATTAAACGTCAAGACCAAGATAGATAACTTTCCTTGTCTATGTCTTGGGTAGGGTATTTATGTTTTCCCTTTAATTAACATTGCTCTGAGAGCATAGCCTGTTATGTGCCTTGTCTTTCTGTAGTGATCTCTGGTTCTCCTCCCACCGAATCCCTTGCCCACCCATGTGTCCATTAAGATGAAAGCTTGCACCATCTGGGACTGGAACATGCCTCCAGGCTAGCTGAATGGCCAGTAACTTCTCATTTCCTTGGGTTTATCCTACAGCCTCATTCCTGATTTCAGAGGAATGTTTTACTCTCCTGTGACCTAATCCATACATTTTTAAAGATTAAAAAAATAATATTAAATCTAATTTTTACAATTTCTAGTCCACTATGTTGCCAGCAATACAAAATTTTGTATGTATTTTTTAAGCTTTTATTTATTTGTTTGACAGAGAGAGGGAGAGAGCACAAGCAGAGAAAGTGGCAGGCAGAGGCAGAGGGAGAGGGGAAGCAGAGTCCCTGCTGAGCAAGGGGCCCGATGTGGGGCTTGATCCCAGGACCCCAGGATCATGATCTGAGCCAAAGGCAGATGCTTAACAGACTGAGCCACCCAGGGGCCCCGGAAAATTTTAAATCTTTACATAGATTCTTTCTTTCAATCCTCACTACCTAATAAAATGGATATACGATTATTATCTCATTTTCACGAAGAAAATTGGGATTCAAATGATGCTTAAATCCACAAAGTAAACCCCATATGCAATCCTAATTTTTCTAACCTCCAAAACCTACATTTTCACCTAGTTTGCTACATTCACTTCCATTTCTCAATACCTTTTACTATTCAAAGCAGCAAAAGTGTTAAAGCTTATTTTTATTTATTTATATAGTTGTGTCTTATGTATTTAGGCCACCATTAGAACTGCTGCCAGTAGTGGGCGGCACTGATGCTGGTATCAGGACTGGCCTGCAGTGTAAGCAGGACCTCCTGTCTACCGACATCTCTTGAGGGTTTGGCACAGACCAAGGTTTTGTCCTGAGCTTTACTGGTTTGGAAACTCGATGATTATCAGTTTACCTGGGGCTAATCAGACTCTAGTGTTAACAAATCATGGGCCAGAATTCCAATATATCAGTTTATAGTGGGAGATAGTCCTTTTTTTGTGACTAGAATACTTGTATCTGCTCTCTAGGGACTTTCCAAATATCAAGACAGTGGGGAAAGCATATCTGTGGCTAGTGGTCTGCTTGGCATACTTTGAATTAGGAAAAGGAAAATTAAGTGACCTAAGAAAATTAAATGGCCTTCAGGCTTATTAGGGGTGTCTGATAAAATCAATGTTTCTAATAACCAAGGTTTCTACCATAAAATAGATCAATTATGAACACGTACTGAGCATCTACTTCATATTAGTCACCATGCCAGGCACTGTAGATGCAAAGATCAATAAGACAGTGACCTGCCCTTGATGAGTTTGTATCTCATATGTTCCCTCTCCCTTAAACAATGCCCAATCAACACTTGGAAATTCTCTGTTTTATATCTGTGTGCAACATTCTTCAGTTAAATCCAGACTTGAGGAAATGGACTTCAGACCCCCCAGTTAGACTTCTGGGTTTCCAAGATGTTCTCGGTACTGAATTTACAAGCTATCTCTTTAGGCAAATTGCTTCTCTGGGCCACTCTTCTCCATTTTTAGCTAATTCTTCACCCACCACTGTCCTCTGTGTGCTGAGTACTTGGGGTACTGTTGGTTCTTAACAATTACTCAATATGGCGGTAGCAGGAAGTGAACGCTGTTGGAATCAATCCACCTGTGCGTCTGCCAGAGAGTTCCCAGGGAACGATTACAAATATCTTGAGTTTCCTTTTGTGTTTGTTCACAGGGGCAGTTGACTATGTGGAAAAATCTGTTTACTTATTTCTTTTCTGTAGTAATGGAGAGTGTGGAGGATTTGGGTTGCAAATAAGACATTCCAGATTTGGGCACACAAGAAAATCTAGTTCCTGAGCAGAATAACTTCTCACTAACTTCATATTTGAGAGTTAGGTGTGCTCTAAAATGTAACCAAACTTTTAAATAGGAGCAAACCTAAATGCCCTCCTCACTGTATCAGAGTGGCCTTCCCTAGAGGGTTGCCATAGTTCAGGGTCTGGTTTTCATCCTTATAATTCAGTTGAGTCAGTAGGTCTGAGACTTCATCTTTGTTTCTGAGTCACTAAAACTGGAAATACTGGGGCATTTGGTACAATACTGGCTGGGGAGCGCTTGACTCATTTATTTGTTTGATTCAATTTGGGGTAGATTGGAAAGGTTGGCCTAATACAACCCTTTTGTTGGGGAGAAAGAAGAAATTCACATTTTATCTAGAAAAGTAAAGACAGCAATTTAACTATTTAAAGATATCTAACTGTTAAGGGCTTGGAGCAAGACCTCCAGTGTTAGGAAATGGATGAAAATACCCTGGACCTGCAGGGTTGATGGTACCATTTAGGAACGAGACCACTTGCCTAACATCCATACAGTGTGAAGCCACCAAATTTTACAAAACTGCTCAGAAAATCGAATTTCAAAAATCTAATACAAATGAAAGCCAAAAACAGTCAAGGTGAGAGGCATATAACAAAGCAGCTTTGTGTTTTGACAAGTCCAGAAGTGTCCATGGGGTTTCCCTCTCCTTATTGATGGCCAGATCCTCACAGTATCAGAGATAAACTCATTTCCATTAATCAGTATGCTAATTTGATCTGTGTGTAGAAGTCTTGCTGACATCTTCCCTGACCCAAAGTGTTCTGCTAGCTTATTGGTTTCAACTCAGAATGGTAAATTGATTATTGTAATATTGTAATTAGCTCTGACATGGAGGAAGAGACTAAGGAGCCACTGGCCACAAATCAGCTGTTTCCAGCTTCAGTTTCATGGGGCTCATTAAGACCCTGGTTACTGTACCAGCCTGCAGCAGGATCCAGTGCGATGCTGAGTTGCTGCAGGCGCTCTGTGTGTCCTCTGGTCTCATCCCAAGTGAAGCAAAACTGTGTTTAGGTCATTGCTTAGTGTGTCACAGGAGAAATCTCCTTTTCCCTGACTGCGTTTCCATCCATTCTATGGCAGGTGAGTCCTACAGTCTGACCAGTGTGATAGCCTTAAGGTAGTCAGTGCCAGGAGAAATGCGGTAAAGTGAATGCCATTATGGAAGCCACCCATTTGCTTTCGCCGTTTATCAAGAATAGTCTTCTCATGAAACAGAAAGGAAGAAGGCAGTAAGGAATTTTCTGGAGCAAGTCCTTATTTATGAAGAGGGGACAGTTTGTCTACATTGGTATTCTGAGGGTTCCACACTGTTCCTTTCACTGTTGCAGGCGAGCTTTCAACATTTAATTAAGAGTCAGAAGGCAGTGGCTTCCCCCACCCACAGAAAAATTCCTTTAAGGAATCATGAGACCATCAACATTCTGCAGCTGTTTAAAAGACTGTTTAGACTCCTGGAATGATGCTGGGAAATTCTTGGATTTATGGTCTTGGGCAAGAAGGGAACTCAAGAATGGGAAAATCAAGTAGTATACAACCTAACTCCAAACCCAAGGGAACCTTCCTTACATAACCTGCTCCTCTTAATATACTTACTGCCAAGTGGCAGAATTTAATGAAGAAAAAAAAAGAGGGGGTTAATATCCTTTCTGCTCTGGATCAAATATAACACAGGAGACCAAACTCTCCATGAAATTGGTTGGATTCAATCACTTCATGCTGAATGCTTACTTTCGAGTCTGTAGCGCTGATTGTTACTTCATGTCTAATGAACCCTCCCAGTTCTCCATAGATAAGGTCACTTGGAAGGCTGTTCCTCTTCACCCTCAATTCAGGCACTGTCTCCCTAAACGACATTTTTAAGCCACCTGGTTCAGCTTTGGCCATGGAGACTTGGAACAGAGTGGTAGGAACCTTAAAAGCCAGGAGTTGCTGGGCACACAGACTCACTTAGAAGAAATGAGAAGCAGACAGGAGGAAAAGCATGCCAGAGAAGGAAGACTAATTAGTTGCATGTCATCGAGTTGTATTTAGTTCCTATAAGGCAGTGGTTCTGAAACTTGTTGGTCTCCCCTTTTGCTCTTAAAAATTGAAGAGCTTGCAGGCGCCTGGCTGGCTCAGTCAGTTGAGCAAAAGACTCTTAATCTCAGGGTCATGAGTTCAAGCCCAACATTGGGAGCCTAGTTTAAAAAAAAAAATTGAAAAGGCTCAAGAACTCTTGTTTACAATGGACTGTATTACTAATATTTACTGTATTAAAAAATTGAGAAATTTAAAAAACTTAAAAAGCACAGTAATAACCCTATGCCATAAATAATATACTTTTATGAAAATAAGTATATTTTCAAAAAAGGAATTGAGTAAGAAGAGTGGCACTGTTGGGGCACTTGGGTGGCTCAGTCCGTTAAACATCTGCCTTCCACTCAGGTCATGATCGCAGAGTCCTGGGAACAAGCCCTGAGTCAGGCTCCCTGTTCAAAAGGGATCCTGCTTTTCTCTCTCTCTCCACCCTTTCTCCCCGCACCCCCACTCGCTCTGTCTCTCTCAAATAAATAAATAAAATATTTTTAAAAAATTGGCTCAGATCATGATCTTGGAGTCCTGGGATAGAGCCCTGCGCTGGGCTCCCTGCTCAGTGGGGAGTGTGATTCTCCCTCTCCCTCTGCCTCCTCCCCTACCCCCAACTTGTACTCTCTCTCAAATAAATAAATAAATAAGATCTTAAAAAAAAAAAAAAAGAGTGGCACTGTTTGGGAGTTTTGCAAATCTCTTTAATGTCTGGCTTAATAGAAGACAGGAGCCTATCTGCTTTTGCATTTAATTTGAATCTGTCTCAATATGTTGTCTTGGTTGAAGTGTCTGAGGAAATCTGGCCTCACACAGATATGTCAGTGGAAAAAGAATGAGTATTTAAACAGCCCTTTCAAATAATGGTGGATTTGAGTATCTCGACAAGCGTAGTTTCTTAAAGGTGAGTCACAATGTAGAATCGGAAGTTCTATCAGTTTCAGATCCATGCTGTTCCATTAAAATCTGTTGTTCTATTTTGCACTTTCAATGGCTGCTTTACCCATGCATGACTTGGTAATATCACGCATTGATCATTTGAAAAATATTGGTTCATTGAATTATGCAGATCTTCCAAATGTTGATATACATATCAAGAAAGCACATCTGTTAAAATCGACACCAATCTTAATAGAAAAGTCTTGAGATACTGGAAAGCTGTCAAGCTCATGGTGACGGACAGATTTTCAATAACCTCATTTTTGCTTGAAACTTAAATTTTACTATTGGCAACAAATACCTTCTGTTGTTTTCCTTTCAGGGACTGGATTTTTCAGAAAATAACCAACAAACCCGTGTCTGAGTAACCAGTGTCTGTCAGTCATTCTTTCAAGCAAAAATAGTGCTCCATGGAAACCAAAGGCTCACAACTCAAACTGTTGTACAAGGGTTTCTTCTGTAATTATTGTATTTCTGGGTGGAACAGGAGAGCTTTATGAGTACTTTGTCTAGTTACAAAAGACTCAAATCACATGACTGGTCATTCCCATCAAAGCAAACTGAATTTGACTCTAGAACTTCCCGCCCATATTTAGCTTAGCCAATCTCTAGTTTCTTAATTGTCAGATTCAAATATTATACTTTTTATAGAAAATGGTTGGCTCCCCTGAATGAAGTACCATTAAAGCATGTGGTCCATTAACATCATTTTCCTTCTGCTCATTTGTTTCACATTTTGCATTTATGCCCCGAGGAAGAGTTCAAATTTATTCTCGTAGTAATGGAATCACTGTGGTGGTCTGTTGGATAAATACCAGGTTTTCTACATTCCTTTTTTTCTTTTTTGAAGAATTTATTTCTTATTTAGAGAGAGACTGTGCATGCATAAGCAGGGAGAAGCAGAGGGAGAAGGAGAAAGAATCCCAAGCAGGCTCTATGCTCAGCGAGGAGTCCAACATGGGGCTGGGTTTCACAACCCCAAGATCATGACCTGAGCCAAAATCAAGATTTGGGCTCAACCAACTGAGCTACCCAGGCACCCCTCCTTTTTTTAAAGTAAACTCTACGCCCAACATGAGTCTTGACTCATGACTCCAAGATCAAGAGTCACATGCTCTACTGACTAAGCCAGCCAGGCACCCCATACTGAGTTCTCCAAACCAAATTCGAACCTTGACAGTTCTAGCGGTAGCAAGCTTTCTTTTCACTCTGTTCAAACTTAGAGTTCTTCATTCTCAGAAGAAAAGCAAAATCTCCAGCAGCAATGAAGTCCTGAAGGAAATTGCTTTGAATTAACTGTGTAAGGAACATCATGAGGATTAAAGAGGGGGAAAGGTTGGTCCTTCATGTAGGTCAAAGGATTGGAGCCTCTTGAACCAAAGACTCTGGGTAGGTGAAAGGGACAACCCGAATTGTTATAGCAATTTGGAGAAATAAAAATACAGAGTAAGCTTTAAAATAAAAGACATAAATAATGAAATTGAAAATAAATCTTAAAGCCTTTCCCCCCTCATTTAGTCATAGTATTTATGGATTGGTTTTCTTTTTTAAAAATGTGATAGAAATCCTAAAATTTAGGAAAGCAAGTTTTAATTGCACAAGTGAAAGATGAGACAGCCCTTGCTATGAGAGAAGTTAGAAGATTGTAATTAGCTTCATATTAATCATTCAGAGGAGTTTAAATGTATTTGTAAGACCTGGTGACAAGTCCTCAGTATGACATCTATGAATTGGAGCTCTCTCCCAGCTTGGGGGTGGGGACCATGGTACATTTTCCTGTCTTCTTCTTCTTCTTTTGTAAAAAAAGATTTTATTTATTTATTTGACAGAAAAACACACCGAGAGACAGAACACAAGCAGGGGGAGTGGGAGAGGGAGAAGTGGGCTTCCCACAGAGCAGGGAACCCGATGTGGGGCTCGATCCCAGGACACTGGGATCATGACCTGAACTGAAGGCAGACACTTAATGACTGAGCCACCCAGGAGCCCCATTTTCCTGTCTTCTTATCCATGTTTGATCATATTGCTATTGCATCCATCCTTCCCCCAGGATCAGAACTGGCTACAAAATTTACAAGGCCTAGTTCAAAATGAAAATGCTATTATTTAAAGAATTATGACAGATTTAAGAAAGCAACAGTAGAGCATTAGGCCAAGTGCCCATGAAACCCAGTCTGCTCAGGAGTCACTATTGTCCGAAATGCAAGTCACAATAGTACCAACAGACAATGTGTAGAGATTTCTTCTGAGGCCTCACAATCTGGAGATCTGTAAGGCTACTATCTCTTAGGGATATCTTAGGTGCTCCTCTGCCTGAGGCCCCTTAGGTAAGAAACCTAAGACTGAGGACCGTTTGAGCCTAGAAGACATTTGTGGACCATCCCTGCTCCTTTCTGTGTGTCTAACACTTAGCTATTCTTTCCAAGCTGAGGTAAATCCCATTTCTTCTGTGAAGGCTTTTCTCACCTTACTAAACAACAATTCTCTCTCAATTTTGATAATGTTATTGTATGTACCACTTATTTGGCACTTCGTAGAAGCTGCTAATTTTAAATTAATTGACAACTATGTACCTGCTAATTGTTAATTAAGTTAATTGAAAACAGGTTCGTTGGTTCGTGCTTTTTAAAATTTGTTTTCTCACAACTAACAACAACAACAAAAAAGATCCAGTTTCCTAATCTGGTTCTTGGGAGTACAAAAACCCTCGGAAATTACAAATGAAATTGTGGATGTCTGTGTATATGTCATTTTTTGTAAATATTAACCACAACCCCCCCAAAAGAGTTAACAACTAAGCTAGATTCTCAAAAGATAGATACTCTGATTGGTTCTTAGGGGATTTTATTTACTTACTTATTATTAAAATTTTTTGTAAGTCAACTTTACCCTCAATGTGAGCCTCAAACTCATGACTCTGAGATCAAGAGTTGCATGCTCTACTTACTGAGCCAGCCAGGCACCCTGGTTTTTAGGGGATTTTATTTTTTTATTTTATTTTTAAAGATTTTATTTATTTAGTTGACAGAGAGAGAGAGATCACAAGTAGGCAGAGAGGCAGGCAGAGAGAGAGGGGGAAGCAGGCTCCCTGTTGAGCAGAGAGCCCGATATGGGACTTGATCCCAGGACCCTGAGATCATGACCTGAGCCGAAGGCAGAGGTTTAACCCACTGAGCCACCCGGGTGCCCCTTTAGGGGATTTTAAATGCAAGATCTATAATATGGTCAGGAAAGGTCTCACAGACTGTCTTATACTTCAGACCCTCCACAGTAAAAGCAGATCCTAATAATTCCATAATTGGAATTATGCCAGTGGGCTTTTAGTTCTCTCCATTGTGTGTTTACATTGGAATTCCAATCATCTGGTCACCTTTGGAATTCCAAGGGGGTCTGTGTTTGGAAGAGAACCCTTGGTTGGCCCCCTCAATTCTGTCTTGTGCCATGCAAACATGTGGTTAGTCCTGGGGAAACGGTTTATGTGACTGCAATATTTATCAAGTTACCTCTTAAGTGTTAAGAAGCAAGAAAAGCATCTAACTCAGGGGTCAGCAAACTTTTTCATTAAAGGGCAAATAGTAAATATTTTAGGCTCTGCCAGTCGGATGGTCTCTGTTGTAACTTCTCAGCTCTACTGTCGTTGCACAAAGATAACCATAGGTAAGCAATAGGCATGGCTGTGCCAAGTATAACTCTATTTACAAACCCAGGCAGTGGCTACTTTTGGCCCGTGGGCCAGAGTTTGCCAACCTCTGATCTAATTCATGACTCACTAGGACCTAGGAAATCCCAGTTACAACTAAAAGGCACACCGCCGAATAATTAGGCACGCCTTTCAAAACTCTACTTCACCAATAACATGTCATTCTAATCTTGGCCGAAAAATGAGCATACAAATCCAAAAGAACCAGCTCATCCCAGGTAATGGCCCAGACTGGCAGCCCAGCGATACAGGCAAGAAATAGGCATGATTTTGTTGTTGCGATTCCAGTTCTCACGCACCCTTTATCAGAGACAATAAAAAAGGTTATTGTTTACACCATCACCGACAAGGAGAGGGCAGGCTCCTGCTATAAAATCCGGGTTGCTCCCTGATCGGCCTCTCTGTAATTAGTGACCCTTTCTTTCTCTGTTCTGTGCAGATGATGAATAAAAGGCTCACGGTGTATGATGTCACCAGAGTTCTAAAAACAATCTCTTGATTGTTCCACGTTAAGTTCTGCATTTGAACCCGGCTGCGGCTGCAGCTGCTAGTCATTTCTCTACCAGCTACTACTCATTACCAAACTGGCTTTGTCAGCTTCCCCATCTTGCCTGGCAGGAGGAAAGCCTGGTGGGAGCAGAAATTGAAGGTGGAAACTCTGTTAGTGTCATTCCTGAGAGAGTGCAAATAGTCAAAATTGATTCACAACTTCTTACAAGTTTAATGATCTGAAAACAGAGGTTTAAAGGGTTCAACTTGCAAATCAAAATATAAAAACATGGCAAATGCTCAGACTTACTGAGATTCCTTTCTATTATCAAGTTTCATAAAAGGAAACTTTTTTTATTCTCAGTAGGGAGCCTTGCATCTCAAAAGCAATCCTGGTTTGAATTTGGTCCTTCTTTCTTTGTCTTTTGCTGCTCTGTCAACTAGAGGGATCAATGAGTCATCTGCATGTATTTATTTGTTTTTAGTAAGTTGCCCTGTGTGATTGGGAGTGGGGGGACTTTTGTAGTTGGCTCTGGTCCTGTGTCTTCACCAGAACTTGCTTTTCTGGCAACTATTAATGTTGTCATTGGCGATGCAATGTTTGTCCCAAGAAAGCACCCTTCCAGTCGCCTCTGGTGGTGTCCTCACCCAGGAGAGGCTGAATCCTGACCTCTCTTGGGTTGCCATTCTGTGTCAAAGGATGGTGAAGGTCTTCTGATCGTGGAGCCCAGGCTGCTTGCCATTGCCTTAGAAGCAATGAAGATTGTAGACCAGACCATGTTTGGCCAATCCCAAGCAACTTGTCATTAGATTAGGACCCCCAGCAGCAATTCCCCAGAATCGCTACTAAAACCCATTCAGCAGATGTTGCCGAAACACAGACAGGATTGAGAGCCTGGGTGGCCAAACTGAATGGCAAGGGCCCAATACTCCAGCTAAACTGGATAGCCAGTGTGAGCTGGGACTCTGGTCCTGGAGAGGGAGCAGAGAGGAAGGACCGAATCCTGACTGAGGGCTCACCCTGTGTCAAGCTCAGAACAAGGCATGTATCTTATTTAAAGCTCCACAAACCTTTGAGCAGTGAAGTTCCAAGACCTTGTAGGTGGTAAGTGATAGAGTCACAATTTGAAACAAAGTCTGTCTGAGGCTGTCTGTCCATATTCTTTTAAACAGTTTTTTTGTTTTGTTTCGCTCTGTTTCATCAAATAGTAATTAGAGTGTGGGGTGGAAACTGATAATACTACTGTGAAGAGAAGCCAGGCAGAACTCTACTTTTGTGTTGTAAGACAAAATGGGTTGGATAGAGAGACAAGGCCATGGGTTGAAGAGAGACAAGGTCATTCACAGTGACATTGGAAGACCAGAGTAGTTGTATCCATAGGGCCCAAGGGAAGGCAAAACATAAAACCAGCAAGACCAACTTTGTAAAGCCCAGTTTTAATGAGGAGATATTCCATGAAGAAGATCCAAGTAGGATTTCTCTCTTATGGATACAAATTTTTCCAATTGGAAGTGGGGGAAAAGTCTTCAAGGCATTTCAGTTTAAAACCCTTTAATATTGTGAATCTCTCTTCTCTGGCTCTTGCTAATTGTTTATTATCATTCCTTTTATAAAGCTTTTCCTTATTTTTTAAGATTAGAGACGGGTTGGCCAATACAAGAAACTTTCGCTCCAATCAGATCACAATGTGAATGAAAATACTGGAGTTTTGGCAAGTGGGGAGTTTGGCAAGTTTGGTACTGGGTTTTGGAGTGGGAGCAAGCAGAGAGAAGACTTGGGATAGGTGCTGGTACCTCATATAGTTAAAGCCTCATTGAGACATGAGCAGCAAAAGTAGTTTTATTCTGAAACAACAAATAGAACAAAATATACATACCAACCTGTGTTCTCTTATCTATTGGAACACTCTTGGGTTGGGCTAGGATGGACTGGAAATAGTTCAAGTGTGTCCACTAACTTGACTCAGCCTACAGTATGCCCCAAACGCACCGCAAATTCTGGAAAGCTTGTTTTTTGTAATAAAAGCAACATGTTTTCTTTGTAGAATCTCCTGGCAGTTTCTTTTCTTTTTTTTTTTTTAAGATTTTATTTATTTATTTCACAGAGGGAGAGAGATCACAAGGAGGCGGGGGGGGGGAGGGGGAAGCAGGCTTCCCGCTGAGCAGGGAGCCCGATGCAGGCCTCGATCTCAGGACCCTGAGATCATGACCTGAGCCGAAAGCAGAGGCTTTAACCCACTGAGCCACCCAGGTGCCCTCTCCTGGCAGTTTCAATGTTATGTAGATGACTTGGATTTTCAAAATAATGGGTTTTCAACCTGAATTTTGGATATAAATTTTTTTGTTTTTGATTCTCTCTCTCTCTGTCTTTCTCTCTCTTTCTGATAAAAATATCCTTTTAAAGCCCATTTTCCTAATTGAAAATTTTGGGCCAGTTTCAGATGAGCATAGTATGATACTAATAGTGTCAAAGTTAAATGCCTCAGGATCAGAATCTTATATGTAAATAGCTCTGGTATAAAAGATGTTATATAATACCAAACAAAAAAGTCGGTATCAGTTTTGTCAAATAGCTCGTAGATCGAAGCTCTAAAGATAATAGAAACACAGGAAAGTCGATAATTGGGTTAGGGAATCATGGTGGTGGTAAGAATATGCTTTCTTTTTAGTTTTTGGCACCACCTTCCCCCCGTCCCAGCTCATATTTCATGCCTCCAAACTTTGGGGGGAAATGCCCATCAGAGAATAGAAAAATGGGAGGTATGGGTTGGGCCTGGGGAAAGACACATTAGCATAGATGGTGGATCAGGGTGGCTGGCTTAGCCCCATTGACTCAAGGAGATGCTCACATGTGCACCGTGCCTAAAACGAAAGAGGGAAAGAACAAGATAGGTAAAGGGAGGCTGCTGTCACCTGAGAACAGGGCAGAGGGGACTTGGGACCAACCTCAATGCTGCAAAGGCCAGCGGGAATCAGAGTGAGTTGTCGAGGTCAACATTAACGCATTGACACACAGCCTTTACCTTTACATCATCTTATTAGAAAATGTGGGGGAGGGGGCGCTTGGGGTGACTCAGAAGGCATGGGTCATGATCTCAGGGTCCTGGGATCTAGTCCTGCATCGGGCTCCTTGCTCAGTGGGGGAGCCTGCTTCTCCCTCTACCTGTTGCTCCCCCTGCTTATGCTCTCTTTCTCTCTCTCTGACAAATAAAAAAAAAAACAAAACAAAAAACAAAAAAAAACTAAAAAAGCACAAATAGGGAGGGGGGAGGCAGTGATGACCTGCGGGCCACATTCTTAAATGCCATGTGTTTATAACACTGTAGTTTTCAAAGCACACGAAGTTGCCAGATGAAACCATTGACCGCGCTCCTCATAAGTCACGTGGGTGTGAAACTCGAGGACACATCCACGCATGTGCTCTAACTCATCATTTCACAAAACCGGCTGACAAGTAGTCATTTGTGTGCTGTCAGGGCGGCCTTCCTAAATTAACTCTAGGATGGACCTTCTTAAGATGTATTGGGCATAGATATAATCCAAGGAGCTTGACCAAAATGGGAATTCCCAAGCATCAACCCCAGAGGGACTGCCCTACTTGGCAAGTGGCGGAGCCCAGGAATCTGCATTTTATCAAGTCCTCCCCGTCGACTCTGACACCAGTGCTCTGAGAACCCCACTTAGAGAAGTACCCCCTGGGAATGTACAATTAAACAAACAAACAAACAAACAAACAAATAAATAAATAAATATTGGTTCTTCAGAGGTCTACTGTTTTTTTTTTATTTTTAATTTTATTTTTTTAAAGATTTTATTTATTCCTTGACAGAGAGAGACACAACGAGAGAGGGAACACATGCAGGGGGAGTGAGAGAGGGAGAAGCAGGCTTCCCACTGAGTAGTCAGCCCAATGCAGGGCTAGATCCTAAGACCCTGGGATCATGACCCGAGCCGAAGGCAGATGCTTAATAACTGAGCCACCCAGGCGCCCCTAAGTTTTAATTTTTTAAAAAACTTTTTGTTTAAGTAATTTCCACACCCAGTGTGAGCTCGAAGTCATGACCCCAAGATCAAGAGTCGCACTCTCTTCCAACTGAGCCAGCCAGGCGCCCCAACTACTGTTTGTTTAGATCACGTGTTCAAAGCATTAACAACAGTCTGGCACTTGATGGGAAGATGCAAATGTGGTATGAAACACGGTGTGTCTTGGTTAATAATGCCAATCATGACTGAGCTGAGTGGGGTGTACAAATTTATTAAATCTCAGGATGCCTGGGGGGGTCTGAGTCGGTTAAGCATCTTGCCTTCAGCTCAGGTCATGATCCCAAGGTTCTGGGATCAAATCCCGCATCTGGCTCCCTGCTCAGTGGGGATCCTGCTTCTCCCTCTCTCTCTTCCACTTCCCCTGCTTGTACACTCACTCTTTCTCTAACAAATAAATAAAATCTTAAAAAAAAAAAACAACCCTCATTAAATTTCAAGTACTTATTTTTGGCATTGGCAAGGTCCTTTCTCTTCTTCAGCTTTACATTCATAGATAGATGCCAATAGCCTAGCGAAACTTTCTCCACGTCCCCCTTCTTTTGCTCAGTGGCACATTTCTCCTCTGCTCGATCTTAGCCGCCTTACCACGGACGTTTGCTTTGGCAATGACACATGTGGGTCACAAGAGGAGGGATTCTTACGTGATGATACATTACGCTTCTTTCCCCTTCCAGTTTTACCGAGCTATAATTGCTGTACAATATTGTGTGTGTTTAAGGTGCACAGCATAATGACTTGATAACTTATGAAGTAATAACTATAGGTTTAGTTATTGTTAACACCTAATTACAACTTTTTGTTTCTTGTGATGAGAACTTTTAAGATCTACTATCTTAGCAGCTGTCAAATAATGTTGTTTTTTAAAAAATCAAACACTGGGGTGCCTGGGTGGCTCTGCCTTTGGCTTGGGTTGTGATCTCCAGGTTCTGGGATCGAGCTCCACATTGGGCTCTCTTCTCAGTGGGGAGTCTCCTTCTGCCTCTTACTCTCCCTCTGTGCTTCCCCTCTCTCTCTCTCTCAAATAAATAAATAAAAATCTTTAAAAAAATAAAAAATAAATAAGTCAAACTGCCAACTTCTCCCATCTCAGGGGCAGTGGCCCTCGCAGTTTGAGAGATTCAGGCAATCACTTGTCTCCTCAGGGAAAAGAGAAGGCTCCATCCACTAGATTCTGGGCCTTGATTGTGTGATAGTTACAAAAACACATACGTGTCCCCAAACACATGTTTATGTGAGTACATGTCACACGTGTGCACACACATGGAGTGTTGGGTCCACTGGTAATTTCCAGATTGGAATCCTGGGTTTTAGATCGGAGAAAAAGAGCATGCCTCTCCGGAGGATAGAGCCCTCAGTGAATTGTCTCTTGTAACCTTAAGTGGGGGAGGTTTTCTTTCTGTGGCATTGTTCCGGGGGGAAGCGCGGAATACTGGGCAAGAACAACTCATAGCGAAAGGTCACATTTTTGTCACTCTGTGCTGACTCACCACACATTAAGGTCTTCTCATAAATGCCATTCCTGACAAAATTGGAAAGGACACTCAGTGGGAAAAATGAAATCACCCTCAAGACAGAGGCTGCGAGAAGGACAGATTTCTCAACCTCGAAAACGTGGTTGTTTGTCCCCACATGCTGACGGCACTGCGAGAGATGAGAGGACGGACTGACTCTGTGGAGCTTGTCGCCTTGTGCCGCTACGGCCACAGTGCCGTAATGTGAGGTAGGCAGGCTAAGCATTGCTATTTCTGATGGGAAGACGGAGGCCCTGAAGGTAGAGGGCAAAGCTGGCCTCGTGGCCCCTCAGGGCTCACCTGCTGTCCCAGGGCCACCCCTGGCCAGCCCAGCGGATCGATGCTGCCTTTTAAGAACCTCTCTTTATTTCTGCATTCCTTTGTTTTTTTCTTGGAACTTGTTCTTGAAAAATAAAATCCAGGGCTATTGAATTTGTAACACTTCCCTCCTAAAATTATACCATTTTTTTTTAAGATTTTATTTTTAAGTAATCCTTGTACCCAATGCGGGGGTCAAACTCACAACCCCGAGATCAAGAGCTCCACCTACTGAGCCAGCCAGGCGCCCCTAACATGACACTTCTTACCGTCACTTGATACCTACATATGATTTGTATCATTCATTATCAAACCTTTTGTATAAATTTCTTTGGCATGCCTCTTGGAAATTTCTATCTGGAAAATTGTCTTCTTTGTAAAACTGATTTATTTCTTTCTATCAGATTAGGAGATTTATGTACTTGTTTTCCAAAAGGCTTAGAGTTCAACGATTTGATTTTAATGTTCAGCGATGGCCTTCGTATTATCCTAATTTAGCTTCTACCCCTTTCATGAGGTTTCAAATTGTGTATTTCGGTTTTATTTTATATGTACCTTTTATTATGAGCCAAAGCTCTTTGGAAATAGGCAGGGCGTGTGTATACATTTTGAATAAGCACTTTTTGACTTGAGTTTAATTTGCTATAAAATAAAAACACTGAACAGCCTAAATAAAGCTGCAATATTATTAAATGGAATTGGGCGGGTCACATAATTCATGTTTTGTTTTGTTATCATTACAAATACTGTAAGAGCAAATCCTGTAGCGGAAGAACTAGGGTATGAAACAACACTGTAAAGATGACCAGGTTTATGAGAAAGGGTGCTAGAAGAAAACCAGTGTGCAAGGGAAGCTGAGAAGTTAGATGGAAGAACGCTGAAGTTTAATTTCAGTTTGAATTATCTCTAAGCAATCCATATGAAATACCCTGAAGGAAGGAAAAAAAAAATCAGCATGCAGGGTTGCGGTCATTTGTGCTTTTCTCCAGGCTCTCAGCTTTGGCAGGCTGCCCTCTGGATCTGGCAGCCTCCAGGGTGAAGGGATTGGCCGCTCAGCAGATGTGAGGTCTTGCTTGGACAGACTGATTCTACTCAGAGCCTCCCTTTGCGAATCTGCAAAATGGGATCATACTGCCCACCTTATTGGGCAATGCTGATGGTTTCACAGAGTGACTTAGGAGAAGAAATTCACATAGTGCCTGACCCACTTTTCCTTGAAATTTGAATTCTACCTTGTAAGAAAGGGAAAGTGTGGCATTCTCTGTTTCAACCTAAATCCTGGGTAAAGCCCTGTATTCAATTCTTACCAAACATGTTTGCCGGAGTATATCACACACACAGAAAAGTGCACAGGCCTGACGTACACAGGCAGCTGCTGGGATTTTCACAAAGCGAACACACCCATGCGCTAGCGTTGAGATTAAGAAACAGCCCCTAGAAACTCTCCTCCAGTCTCCTGTTGTCACTACTCTTCCCTAAGAAGGTATCCAGCCACTATCTAGACTTCCGACAGCATAGATTTGTGTTGCCTATTTTGGAATTTTATATAAATGGTGTTCTCGAGTGTGTACTCGTTTGTGTCTGGCTTCTTTCATTCAGGATAACATTGGCAAGGTTCCTCCGCAGTTTGTGTAAAGCTATAGTTTGTCGATTTTTGTGGCTGTATAGAAGTCCATTATATGATACCAAAATTTGTTCATTAATTTTACTGTCAATAGAAATTGGGACTTCCAGTGTGAGAGCATTATGAATAAAGTTACTATGAGCATTCTTTTCTTTCCTTTTTTTTTTTTTAAAGATTTTATTTATTTATTTGAGAGAGACAGAATGAGAGAGAGAGTGCGTGCAAGGGGATGGGCAGAGGCAGAGGGAGAAGCAGACTCCCCTGCCAATGCAGGGGCTGATCCCAGGACCCGGAGATCGTGGCCTGAGCCACCCAGGTGCTCCTGCTCTGACCAGTCTTGTATGTGTCTTATAGTCAGTATATACATATATCTTGATTAGATGTGTACCTGGGAATGTGAGGCTGTGCATATGGACCAGCTTCAAAAAAATCCCATCAGTTTTCCCAAATGGTCATGCCAGTTTATACCCCCAGTACAGGGTAGGAGGTCCTCTTCATCCTCATCAATACTTGGCATTGTCTGCCTCTTGCATTTGGTGTTCCCATTACTTGGCAGCATAGCGATATGTCATTATGATCTTCAGTTGTATTTCCCGGGTGACTGATGCTTCTGTTGCTTTGTTAACATTGCTGTAGATTGTTGAGGTAAAATAAGATACTGACATAAAAAAACAACATGAATCTAAACAGAGAGCAAAAGCTATTAGAACTATAAACAGAACTTGATAAGCACAAATGTAATGAATGCTTTTAAACATTTTTATTTCACAATTCAACAGATCTAGTACACTTCAAGTAATCAGGGAGAAATAGGATCCTCACACATTCATAACCTCCTGTAACAATACATAATGAAATTTGTATCCTACAAGTATGAGTATATAGTTTTTCCTTTTTTTTTTTTTTGTCCTTTAACATTTATAAAATTCAGTTTGGTACTTGATGATGGACATTTCAAGTGGTTTAAGAAAGAGATTTTTTTTAATTTTTTTAAAGATTTTATTTATTTATTTGACAGAGAGAGAGATATCACAAGTAAGCAGAGAGGCAGGCAGAGAGAGAGAGGGGAGGAAGCAGGCTCCCCACTGAGCAGGGAGCCTGATGCGGGGCTCGATCCCAGGACCCTGGGATCATGACCTGAGCCGAAGGCAGAGGCTTAACCCACTGGGCCACCCAGGTGCCCCAAGAAAGTAGAGATTTTAGTTAGTACCATCGGCCTCTGATCAAAATCCAATCAAATTAGATAAATTACATAAAGATCCAGTCTTAAATACTTACAAATTAGCGGGCACTCTTATCAAGTATCCACAGAGCAAAGAGGAGGTTGAGGGTAAAGTTTCAAGTTAGCTAGCAAACTTTAAAACTAGGACACCTGGGTGGCTCAGTGGGTTAAAGCCTCTGCCTTCGGCTCAGGTCATGATCTCAGGGTCCTGGGATCGAGGCCCGCATCAGGCTCTCTGCTCAGCGGGGAGCCTGCTTCCTCCTCTCTCTCTGCCTGCCTCTCAGCCTACTTGTGATCTCTCTACCTCTGTGAAATAAATAAATAAAATCTTTAAAAAATAAAATATAAATAAATAAATAAATAAATAAAACTAGGAGACCTTAGGGGCGCCTGGCTGGCTCAATAGGAAGAGTGTGCAGCTCTAGATCCTGGGGTTGTGAGTTCTAGCCCCATGTTGGATGTAGAAATTACTTAAATACACTTAAAAAAAAAAAAAAAAAAGCCTAGGAGAACTCATACTAAGCCTATTGGCTCCAGGAAAAGTTGTATTTAGAGGAAATAGCCTTTGATACCTCTTCACTGGAGAAGGACTTTTTAAAATACAAGTTAGAACTCAGCCTAAGAAACTGGAAGAAAACCAAAAAAGACCCCAAAGGACCTACGAAAAGAAGTTAATTAAGATAAAATAAGATGACAGTAATGGAAGTAAACACGAGGACTATTAAATCTTTGGCTCCTTGATTTTAGTATTAGGGTTCAGAAATGTTTGAATTCTAACCTGGACCAGAGGAGGGGCTAAAAACAAACATATCACTCCTCTGTTTATTTAGTTTCCTTCACTGTAAAATTAATAAAAGCAGTACCAGTACTACTACTACTAATAGTAATAGTAATAATAACACCTAAGACAGTGTAAATGGTCACAGTAGGTTTTAAAAATACAATATTGTCATCTTGCAATTTAGGCAGTATATTTCCTCCATATAGGTGCTATTGTTCCCCTTTCATGTGGGGCCACCATAGTCATCTTCAAGCCTAGAAGACATTGTCTGATGATTTACATTTGTGGATGTTTTCAGACTCTTTCTGAACCATCTGCGTACATCAGAGATTGATATTAGCCATGAATTTGTGAGAAATTGTTAGTGTTCCTTGTTTATAGAAGATATTAGAAGACAGGTAGAAAGTTGATCTTAGCTGGTAGGAAAAGACTAAAATCTTCCCTGGGCTTCTAGCTCCAGTGAAATCTGATAACGCTGACCGGTCAGTTTCCCAGAGCCAAATTAACCCGCTCGACTGGTCCTCCCAGGAAACCCAACATCCTTGTTCTAAGAAAAGAATGTTGAAACAAACAAAAAAACAGCGCGCGCGCACACACACACACACACACACACACACAAAACACAACAGTCACAGAACAGTTGAGGGGCCTTCTGTATTACAGGATCCAAGGCTGGCTCAGACCTTCTGCAGTTGCTCAGGGGCCACTTTCCCCAAGTCTGGCAATAGCCAGCAGGAGGAAGGAGAGCCCGGGATGGCGTCCAGCCAGAGCAGCTCCCGGGCCACAGAGGGGCAGCGGGCTGGGTCTCAGCCTCGGGCCACAGTCCGCAAGAGCTGAAATGGTTTTTCTGCTGTGTCTCAGCCAGAAGTTAAAAAGCCTAGATGATAATGTACTTTTCTTTTCTTTTTAAAGATTTTATTTATTTATTTGTCAGAGAGATCACAAGGAGGCAGAGAGGCAGGCATAGAGAGAGGAGGAAGCAGGCTCCCTGCCAAGTAGGGAGCCCGATGCGGGCCTCAATCCCAGGACCCTGAGATCATGACCTGAGCCAAAGGCAGAGGCTTTAACCCACTGAGCCACCCAGGCGCCCTGGTAATGTACTTTTCTAATGTTATGTAAAGCTCACCTTGGTCCAGCTCCAAACTGAGGACTCGGCATGATGCTGACCACCAGCATCTGTAGGGTACTGGGCAGCACAGGCAGGGCTCTGTGGGCAGGGAGCCATGCAATGTCCTCATCTGGTGACTGTGTTACAATTTGCACAAGACCCAAAAACAAAATCAAGGGGGAAGCCTGAATTGGTGCTGCCATGATGTCCTGGGAGGTCTACCTACTTCTCAGAAATGTGCCATTCGTACTTTTGTACTGAAACATCTAATTTGGGGCCCCTGGGTAGCCGTCGATTAAGCATCTGCCTTCAGCTCAGGTCATGACTGCAGAGTCCTGGGATCAAGGCCTGAGGTGGGCTCTTTGCTCAGGAGAGTCAGTTTCCCCCTCTCCCTCTGCCCATCTGCCTGCTTGTGTTCTCTCTCTCTCAAATAAATAAATAAAATCTTAAAAAAACAAAACCAAAAAACCCCCAAACAGCTAAGTTGTGTTACTTGAGGGTGTTTTCCCATCATGTTCTAACAGGCGCATGTACTAGGAGGTAAGCTATGTTCTAGACCCAGATCTGCCATTGATTAGGTGGGAAGCTGTACGAAGCCTCTTCTCTTCTCTCGATCTCCTGAACATAAATGAAAGAGATAGATAGATAGATAGATAGATAGATAGATAGATAGATAGATAGATAGATAGATAGATAGATTATGTGACCTCTAAGGGAACACTTCCGGTACTAACCTCCTTAGATTCGCAGAGCCCTTAGCTCCCTGTCCTCTCTCTCCACACAGCACCTACCTTGTTGCGGCGCCCTTGTGATCCACCACGAGGATGTGAACAGCAGAGAGGGAGTTCCAGTCCTGCTGGACAGGGTGTGCCTACAGAGATCTGAGTTGCCTGTCTTTGTCCTGACATTTTAAGCGAATGACGTTATTCCTGGGACGTTATTCCTCAGAAGCCAGATAGGGCGCCTGGGTGGTTCAGTGGGTTAAAGCCTCTGCTTTCGGCTCAGGTCATGATCTCAGCGTCCTGGGATCGAGGCCGGCATTGGGCTCTCTGCTTAGCGGGGAGCCTGCTTCCTCCTCTCCCTGTCTCTCTGCCTGCCTCTCTGCCTACTTGTAATCTCTCTCTCTGTGTCAAATAAATAAATAAAATCTTTAAAAAAAAAAAGAAACCAGATATTTCCTCTTCTTGATGTTCCTGCTTGGCCCTCCACCTGTCATGCCCCTCACCCCCACCCCCATGAACTCTAGTTTGTAGCTTGTCTTGCCACATGAAATACCCCTTATGGACTCCCTCCGGGCTTCCCGTCTGTCATATTCCAGCCACACCCTGGAGACTTACTGGTGCAGGTTCCGTCCAGTTTCGACAGGTGCACCCATCAGGGTCGTGTCTCATGCTTGTGTGCCCCTTGCCTCCTGCTCGGGGGCTCTTGGAGGATGCCCATGCATGGAATTCTGGGAGGAAGCACTGGGGGCACACACATGTACAACCTGGAAGGTGGGGGGAAGTTAACCCCAGGGGATGGTCAGTAGAAGGAAGTGGACAAATAAATGCTGTGTGTCCATTGGTGGAGTACAGTGGAACCCAAGGGAGAGAATGATCCCCTTTGGGGGTTCCTCAGGGACAAGGGAGGTTAGGAAGAGACTCCACAGAGGAAACGTCTGAGGGAAACCTGAGAGAAGTAGGCAGTGTCAGGGGGACGTGGGTGAGAGGTTTGTGGGGGCTGGGGGCAGAGGTGGCAGAGGGTCAAGAGCATAGGGTGAGAGCATGCTGTTAGTTGGGTCGGCCAGGACCAGGGGGAAGGCGGGGGGCAGGGAGGGAGTTGCTGTGGTGGACAGATAAGGCAGTAGGGGCATGGCCCCAGGAGTTCCCATGACCTTCTGCACACAGGCGACCTTGCTGTCCCTCACCTACCAGTCAGTCCACCCCTGCGGCAGCAGTCACCTGCCTGGGTCCCCTGCCATGTTGACATCTCCTGTCTCCAGCTTGCCCATGCCACCTGTGCTCGTCATCAGTTGTCTCCTTTCTTACGGAGGAACTAAAACCTTCCTAGTTGCTGGGGAGTGAGTACGGCTTGTTTTTTCCCCATGACTCACTCACACTGGGCCTTCAGAGCTCCTCAGGTCGCTTTTCTTAATGCATTTCCAAATGGAAGAACGGGAGGACAAACATGGCTCTACAGGATCTTGGGGTCTCAGTGGCATAGTTGGATCATAGTGTGTTTGTTTCTTGATTGTCGTTAAGAACTGATCTTACATATTTTTTTGGCTCTCTTTAGTTCTTTTATTTTTATTTAAATTCAATTAGCATGTAATGTATTATTGGTTTCAGAGGTAGAGGTCAGTGATTCATCAGTTGTATGTAACACACAGTGCTCATTACATCATGTGCCCTCCTTAATGCCCATCACCCTACCCACCTCCCCTCCAGCAGCCCTCAGTTTCCTTCCTATGTTTAAGACTCTCCTAGGGTTTGTCTCCCTCTCTGATTTCATCTTGTTTTATTTTTTCTTCTCTTCCCCTATGATCCTCTGTTTTGTTTCTTAAATTCCACACACCAGCGAGATCATATAATTGTCTTTCTCTGAGTTACCCTCTAGTTCCATCCACATTGCTGCAAATGGCAAAGATTTCATTTTTTTTCGATAGCTAAGTGGCGTCTGATCTTATGTCAAATTCAGAACGGACCAGGTTCATTCAGGTTTATTTATGTTCAGGTATACAGATCTGATATATAACATATAGTTGTTATCTTGGTTTTGTTTTTACTTTTATTTTTAATCTATTATAGGAGAAATCAATGTTCCAGGCAGATTGCCAGGAACCGGCAGAGGTTCCTCTGAGCCTCTGAGGCTTGGCCAGAGCATCTCTGCCTGACTCCCCCATTTCCAAATGAAGACCAGTTTCCACATCTGTTGGCTTGAGGACAAGGGGGGATGGGAAGTAGAAAGGATCTTGTTTTAAGGATCTCTTTGGACACAGTAGAATGTGATGAAATTTCTCTATAAAGACACATTTTACAAGCAGAATATAAATATTCAGTGTCTGGGCCTTGGAGCCCACAGCTTTCCTTTGGGAGGGCAAGTCAACACCAGTGCGGCCGTTCCGTCAGCTTTTCCCTCCTTCCTCCACAGGACCCTTGTCTTGCTCACGGCCCTGCCTGGCTTGTTATTTATGAGACATGTCTCCTGTTTGCCATGGAAAATTGTTCCACTGAGCTTCCTGTAGGGATATTTTGGGACTAAGAACCTTGGCTTCCTCTTTTTTCCCCCTCTACCTTGCATAACAGCTCTGATTCCTAAGTCTTTGGGATTTTCTCTCTCCCCTGCTGTTCATTAATCTATAAAATAGAGAGTCTCATTCAGCACTCTGTTTGAAGCTTATGGGACCAATCTGTATGTACAGCGCAAAGTTATTTACCTCTGTAATTTCTTTTCTTTTAGAATTATTGCAGACTTTTATTGTAGATATAAAACATCCAGCGTTTGGCGAGCAAGAATATTTGTTGGCTCACATTTTATCATCACGAAATGCAGAGAAGGTCTTGTATGAATTCAGTTTGCATAGAGTTTCAGAGCTAGAGCCTGCCTGATGTGCTTCCTCGAAGCTTGTTTTGACCTGTTTTTCATTTAGACGGGGATGTGAATTTTGACTTTTTTTTTCCCCTTTCATAAAGCAGTGCCATGATCGATAAAGGATGAATGATAGAATTTGGAAAATCACTGCATTTAGATGCAAATAGCTGGTGAACCATAAACCACTGAAACTGCATCTCACCCACTAACCATTGTTGCATGGGTGATTTGCCCTGAGTTCCTGCATATTAATTATCGGGTAGCAGTGACCTGTGGGAAATAAGCACTAACACCACCCATTAGAGTTGTGAAATTTGGTGAGCTGTTTTAACCCTGGGCTTCAACTTTCTCACCTGGAAGTATGGAGGGTGAACTAGCTCAACGCCTAAGCACCCTTCTAGAACTTTCTTGAGAGTGCGGGTGGTGAGTTCAGGATAGTCTTCTCTCCATGGCCACTAGATGTCGATGTTTCTGGGAGACCTGGGGCTCCTTCCTGCCGCTCTTCCTGGCTTTGTCTTCTCTGGGAGCACCTGAATCCTGCTGATGGGAGGACTCGATGCTTTGGTTTCATGTTTATAATATTTGAGAGCTAGTGAGTCAGGCATTGACACTCAGACAGCAATTTTAAGAGACACCCAAACATACCCTTTGTTTTCCTGATGTCTGTTCAAAACCCAACTGGGAACCATCACACTTTCAGGAATGGATTATTGTGTGTGCCATGGAATTGGAATTTACAAGGATTTTTCCAACATCGATGAACCAAGAGAGGGAGAGTTATTATGGATGATTTATATACTTTAGGTGTAGACATCTTTAAAAATGAAATAGTCACAGGCTTACTCTCTGTTCAGCGCCTGCCTGAGGGTCCTGCATAACTTTGCCTGCACTGGGTCACTCTGAATAATGGGTGCCCTGTGTTTAGGGGCAGCCCGGCGAAGGGGCGAGGGAGAGGGGAGATGTGGAGGAGGATGTGAAGAAGCCCACAAAGAGTAATCACTTCAAGGAGAGCACGACAGATCCCTCCTACGCTACTTCCATCGTGGGAAAGTCCGTGGTTCCCATCACATCCTGTCCCAGCAGCCCTGGTGTGGTAGACCACTGATTCCTTTTACCAGGAAAGGAGGAAAATCATTTAGGGGCATTTAAAGAGAACTTCAAATTCATTTACAATAATCTTGGAGAGGTAAATGTCAAGTTTGACAAAATTAGCTCCATTCAAAATGTTTAAATTGTTGAGTAGGAGGGGCTTCTAAGAAATAACTGCCAAGTGCAAGTGTCAATGGTAAGGGTGTTAGAAATATCAGCACACCCAGACATAACGTTCCAATTTAGTGTCAGGGGAAATTGTATGATAGCGAGAGAATCCTAGTACTGATAAATCACGCGATGATGGCATTAACTTCTTGGGGTAATATATTCTCTGGCATTTAAAAAACAAAGTAGATTTAGCCAGGTATCTCTCAGAAGGTGGTTATTATGACTACCATTTTACATCTATAATTCAAATTTTTTTATAAACAACCTAATACCTATTGCTATAATTCAAAACTTATATGGTAAGAAAGCAAATGTTGTGCCCTATCTTACTTTACATAGCGTTTGAGGTTTGGATCAGCAACCCTATGGTGTCTAACAGTCTGAAAGGGTATCAGACTGTGGTTTATGTATATATAGCATAAAGCATATATATCTGTGATAATTCTATACATTTGCATGACACTCAATTTCTATTTTGTTGTTCTTAAACCCTTCCCCCTGCCCTCTCCTCCTTCAGGGTTATATATATATATATATATATATATATATATATATATATATATGCTATGATGTATCTATCCCTTCATTGTTGGTACAGCATAGTTTTCAAGGTCACAGACTCAGTCAGGGGCCCCGGGTTCAAATCCTGGCTCTGACCTTATCTATGTGTGTTCTCTTAGGCAAACTTCTTAACTTCTCCACGCCTTGGTATATTAAGGGCATTAACAGTACATACTTCATTGGATTATTGTGAGGAATAAATGATCACGTCTTCAGCAATCACCATTTGTCCATTTGAAATGTATGTATTGCATGCTGTTTCAGGTGGCACATACCAGGCACTGTGCTGAGCTGTGGGGAGCCAGCCATGGTGGTAAGGAGAGCACCAGAGACCAAGGACCCCCCATGCCAGTCCTCCAACGGTACTAACTCTTACTAGCCCGGTGGTTCTGGCTAAGTCATGCAACTTCCTGGGGCCTCAGTATCCCCTTTTGCCAAGTGATAAAGATGTTGTTAATAATCTCAAAAATTACTTTCTAGCTCTACGTATTTGTGGATGTTCTAAAACCAAGTCCAAGTAGGCTTGGTGGAAATTCATTTCAGTGGACTAAAGAGGTTAGTCTATCCAGTCCCATGGACCCAGAATAAAGCAATTGTGCTGTATTAGATGAATGACCTTGAGAGTGTCATATCTTATTATGGAAAGTGGTTTTTGGATGTTTGGCATGAAAGGAGCAATAAAGAGATCACATATTAACATTGTTGGTTTGAACAATTTAGGGAGCATATTAACAAGAGGTTTTACTAATCTGAGGGGCCAGCAATGCTCTCAGTGAAAAGCCCTCTCAGAAACTCTAAGTAGTGTTTGCATAGGGAAGATGGGATTGAGGGAGCTCCTCCACATTTCATGGATGGTAAAACAGTCAAATAGAGGAAATGAGTCACTTTTTACCAAATGAGTAAATAGGGCAAGTTAAACCTAGAAGTGAGGAAGGAGTAAAAGACAGGCCTGAACAGCTTCAATGAAGTGTCTGTTGTATACCGACCTGAACGTACTTTAGGTTCCATTTAGAGATGCTTTAGGAGTTCCAGGAAGGGGCAGGCAGGCAAAGCTTAAGCATCTGATTAACCCAGTAGATTGGTGTTTGGACTTTCAAAGTAGTATCAGAATAAACATTACCTTAGATATGTTATTCCCTTTCCGTCCGAGAGGTATGTCAAATTAAATCCACCTCCTACACACTCCCGTTGCACTCTGCTCTCGGGATGATAGGACTCTTCATTTCTTACTTAGCGCTGTGTCTCCCCCTCCAGAATTTCAGCTCTGTGGGTGTGGAGGTGCTATTTGATGGTTCGTTGTTGGGCCCTAAGTGCCTAGCTCAGTATCCAGCACATAGGAGGACAATATGCATACATGTTTGTGTCTTCAGGGAATGGAAAGAATAGTCTGTTTTAGCAGACTCGCTTTCTGAACTGTGCATTCCCAGGACTCTAAGGACAGTTGCCTATTTCCGTGTGCTCTGGTGGCTTTTATTGGGAGAGGACCCAAGACAAGAATAAGCAAGTTGACCTGTGTTTCTGACAAGATATCCGAATCGCTCAGGTCACAGGTTTGACTAGGCTCCTCAGATTGTCTCGAGATAAAAGGGGAGAGGCCTTCCTTATCCACCAGGCTTCTGGGGGCAGGGGAAATGGAACTTCTTAGACTCGCCCCCTCTCCGGGCTTTGGCGCCTGCCATCCCCCTGCAGCTGCTGGTCTTCTTGAGGACGCCCTCAACTTTCCCTCTCAGCCTGCAACGGGATGTCTTCACTTCACTTCCGGTGAGCGGTCTTCTCACATTCTCCAGAGGAGAGGCCCTCGGTGGAGACAGTGTTCCCTGAGTCCTAAGATAGCATCCACGTCAGACCAGGTTGCTGTGGGGCGTTCTACAGGAATGTCTAAATATTGAAAGCACTGGAAAGTCTTGTTCAGGGCAGGGAATTGGACGTATTGGGACATAAACTATTTCTTTTTTCTCCTGGTCTATCCCATTCCTACCACCTTCTCCCCAAACTTCAACCATCATGGCACCAGAGATGTAGAGTCCCAGAGATGGACAGTTGCAACCTTTTGGATTCTCCACACCACACGTGGCCCTGCTTTCTTTTCTCTTCTCTGCATGCAAGGATCCTACACCAAGGCTGCAGTTGGGGTGGGAGAGAAGGTTCACAGCCCGCCCCCACGCCCCCAGCCTCGGGGTCTGGGAGGACTGAGAGGAAGTCAGACTGAAGTTTACTACACCAGATCCCCTCCCTCCGTTTTCCTGTGATCTCAGAGCCTGGGGGGACTGCCAAACCCCACGTTGCTGTATCTTCATTCTGTGGACGCTGTGGCGAAGGGCTGTAGAATGCAGAAAGGAATGTTCATGGTTAGATTCAAACTTGGCAAGCTGCTACCAACAGAGCAACATGAGCGCCTCTAGCATCCGTCCTGGATGAACTGCCATTTCCCCACACTCATGGCCTCCATGCCTCATGCCACATCAGAGAGTTGGGTCTTTATATTTATTTCTCTTTGCATACTCATGATGCCACATAAATTGAGTTTTAGCTGACCATGAAACAAAACCCAGAAAGCTGACTTTGGATGACATCTTTTAATCATAAGGGGAATGCAGAATTCCAATGTAGAAAGTTGTCTATA
The DNA here is from genome assembly GCA_002007465.1 of Ailurus styani. Classification (NCBI taxonomy): domain Eukaryota; kingdom Metazoa; phylum Chordata; class Mammalia; order Carnivora; family Ailuridae; genus Ailurus; species Ailurus styani. The sequence goes on along the minus strand of LNAC01000787.1, from coordinate 318,681 downwards.
ACCCACTACCTGGTATTATTGTTTGCGTATCAGATTAGAATAACAGTGGTAACAGCAAACTCACTGTGCTCCTGGCATTGCTTAAACCTTTTAAATCCTATGGGCTCATTTAATCCTCACCACAGTATTTTGAGTAGGTAATTCTAATATCTCCATTTCACAATTAAGGAAATCAAGGCAAAATAGAAGGGCATTAAACTTCCTAGGTAGGGCGGCTTTTGTTTCATACAGGACGGAAAAACAATTCACAAGTTGAAGCTTTGTCTTTGTGTTATGAAGGCCACTTATTGTTTAAAGTAATAATTAATAACCTGATTAGAGATTCCTTTTTTAAAAAAAGATTTTATTTATTTACTTGAGAGAGCAAGTGAGAGAGGAGCAGTGAGAAGGGGCAGGCAGAGGGAGAAGACTCCCCACTGAGCAGGGAGCCCGATGTGGGACTTGATCCCCGGACCCCAGGATCATGACCTGAGCTGAAGGCAGATGCTTAACTGACTGAGCCATCTGGGGCACCCAATGATTAGAGATTCTAACAAAGAAAATATTAATAATTTTCTTGGTTTGAAGCCCCAGGTTTGGAAAATGTCTACATAATTATGAAATTCAAATAATTTATTAATTGCTTATCTTTGATAAAACCATGCCAGATTAGTAAAGAGCAGCTAATTATTTGGGGAATTATCTCATTGTTTTTTCTAAGGATTTATGTAGAGGCTTTTAAGATATGAGGCAGCAAAATTTATTTTTAAACATAGTTGCTAGGATATCTTCAGCACCATATACGTTATTTTTGAAAACTTCACTAGCAATGCCACTGTAGTTCATGCAGACCCGTGAGCTCCTCAGGACAAGGACTATGGTCTGTTTATCTCTGTAGTCGTACTACCCAGCCCAGTGCTTAGAACATGGTGGACATCAAGAAAAAGTTTGTCTTCAATTCATGCAGAAAACCATTCTTATTACGAGCACGATGTCTGCACCTTGCATGTCCATTTGGTTGCTGTTCTTATTTATCACACTTGGAATCCTAATAGCTGTTGCCCATCTTCAAAGGTATTATTCACCTTCAGAATAATAGGTAACAGTTTGGCACCACTAAGTTACTTAAACTAATACTTCACTTTTTGAAGGTCATTCCCAAAGGAGAAAGAAAGAAAGAAAGTATTGGGGCGCCTGGGTGGCTCAGTCTTAAGTGTCTGCCTTCCGCTCAGGTCATGATCTCAGCGTCCTGGGATCACGCCCTGCATTGGGCTCCCTGCTCTGCGGGAGGCCTGCTTCCTCCTCTCCCTCTCCCCCCGTTTGTTTTCCCTCTCTCACTGTCTCTGTCTCTGTCAAATGAATAAATAGATCTTTAAAAAAAAAAAAAAAGAAAAGAAAAGAAAGAAAATATTTCTGGGAATCTATTATATACCAAGCACAGGTACTTTCATTTCTGTCTTAATCTTCTCATCAGTCTTGTAAAGTAAGCATAATTGTGGTTCTTTTATAATTGAGGAAGCGACAGTTTAGAGAGGTTAAGTAACTCACCCATAGTCACACAGCTAGGTAGTATGTTTTAGAACTACAATTTAACTTAGGTACCTTTGACTCAAAAGCCTACTTTGTACTGCTGTTGCTGTCTTGAAGAGGAGGTCCAAGGATGTTATGAGCAATAGAGACATCACTGGAGAAAGAAGCCAGCAATGGGAATACTGGGAAGCACATTCACTTCCATGTGTAAATGCTAACAGGTTTGGTTACATCTCAGACTGTTTTAACTGTGGCTCTTGGCAAGTTATTGCTTAATGCTGGTGCTATTCTAAGAGCTGTCAGAACTTTTAGCCCCATGCCACATCTTGTGGTCCCAGAGTTCTGTTTACTGAGCACCACCCAAATGGTTGTGAGTCTAGATGAGGTTGCCATCTTTTGAGAGGAGGCTGAAGGGCTGGGATGGGGTTGGTCAGGACCGGGGCAACTTAGGGTAGGCAATCATGATGGAATTCTCACCTTTCTGGAGGCCTCCTTTCTTATTTGCAAAACAGAGGGCATTGGATCAAGTGACTGAAGTGCTTCTATCCAGTTCTGAGTTTCCTCGTCTTTACAAATCTGAGGCTTGAGTGTCTGGGCAGAGCACAGTAATGGGATCCAGGGCTGACTGTTTTTAGAGACCACAGTCCCCTCACCAGAAGTTTCCCATATTGTGTAAGTCTTGGGAGTCAAAGACCACCTTTGGCTTCTGCAAACTCACTTTTAGGACAGGAAAAAACCGCACTCCTGTATGCGACTGCTTCTGAGAGGACTGGGCCACACTTGTCTTCATGCTGATGGGACTAACACTCCAGACAGACAGCCTGAGGCCAGCCGAACCCCTCACACCACGGGCCTGTGGTGTAACAGCAGACCATGACACTTCCACACTCAAGGTGCCACTGGCCTGATGTTCCACACAGCATGAAGTTCAAACACCAGCCTAGGACCTCTTAGCCTGCCTGCTCTGGCCCTTCATTCCTGCTGCCCCTTTCCCTCCCCTCCTGCTGTTTTGGCCCCTCTGTTCTGGAAACCTTCCTCCACACATCATCTGGCTGCTATGTCCTCTGCAGGAAGCCTCCTTGTCTTGGCCCTCCCTGCTCCCTTCAGCTCTCTGCCCAATGACATCCTTCAGACAGGCCTTTCCTGACCACCTTACCTAAGAAAGCAGCCCCTGTCCCTGTCAGTTCCCTGACCTTCCTACTGCTTCCTCACTGTGCTTCCCCATAGCCCGATGTCTGGCCCACTAGAGGGTGTACTCCACATGGCGGGGACTTTGTGTTATTCACGTCTGTATTCTCATTGCCAAACCACCATCTGGCACGGAGAGCACACTCAATAAATATTCATAGGATGGATGAGTGAATTATTGTAATTCTTGATCCATGCCCAAGTTATAAGGCCTTTCAACCAACCACCATCCACTTCTCTTGACCCCAAGCTGATCTGGGCTCTCTCTCCCTTGGCCCAAGGGTCCCAGCTGACTATCACTCAAACATTAATGCCCTACCCTCTGGATTTCTTGTTGCAAGAAAACACACTCCCCTCCATCATCACCTAAATCTTCCTTCACCTCCTTGCCTGAACTGAACCGTGGCTATCACTCAAGAACATAGCTTTTCTGAAGCCCACTCAAGTAGGGCGGTTCCTTCCCTTCTCCTATACCCACTCTACCTTAGGGTCAGGAAGAAGGGTTATACCCTATCTTTGCAGCACCCAGATTCAGAAACTCAAGCTAGAAACTCAGGCTAGACCTGGCCAGCAGTCGTGGAACCTCAGCCTGGGAAGGGACAGGCCAAACCAAGAAGAGGCCTGGGGTTGCCATTTGCAAGATTCTGCTAAAGCAGCCTCCATTCACCTTATAAACCTAGGGTTCAGTGGATTTCTCCAATGTCATTCTGAAGATAGGAGTTCAAGGCTCCCCTGGAAGCAGATGGAATTGGTTGTACATCTTTCTGTCCCCTCGCCATTGGTTATACAGGCTCCCTAGTGCAAACATCTAAGTCTTACACTTTTCTCATCCCTGGGCAGAATTTAACTCTGTTATGTCTTTCATGAGTAAATACCAGAATCCAGGCAGCAAACACCTGGAAATCCAGCCTATCCTAGATCTCTGACTCTGGCTTCATGCTTTGTGTGGGTCAAAAACATAAGTAGATGGAAGAAGATTACATAAGTAAATTCACAGGTGAATTGAAATTAGCAGCATGGGAGGAAACCTCTTCTTTCACCAACTACCTCCTGTTTCTTTTCTTGGGGAAAGAATTTGGGGATAGAAAAAGCTGCTGATTTGATCAAATATAGTTTTTGCTTCAACAATTATACTTGCCAGCAACTACTATTCTGTCTTTGATCATTTATTTTGTTTTTCCTGTCATAGTACCAATGCAATAATTCTTTCTACTATTTGGTCATAATCCATGACCAGATGGCACTGGCTATTGCAAAAGGGAGAAAGTTGGGAATGGGCAGGGTGGAGGGGCTGCTCCCCCAAAAGTGACCCATGCTTCAAATCTCAGGGGCCAAAGGAATGTTCCAAGTGGGGGGTCACTCTGGAACATCATTCCTGTCTGCTTGAGATTTGGTGGGACAGGGTAGAGAGGTCATTCTGGTAAGATCTGACGGAGGAGATATTTGAGGGAGACTTCCAGGTCCAGTACATAATTTAGCTTGGACATTGTCCCAGATACCGACTGCTTATACAGGGACAGAAGTCAGAAGCAGGGGCCAGATTCCTGACAAAAATGGTCCTAGTGTTGGAGTAAATAGACCAGTTAGACTTCAAGCTGCAAGTTTCAGAAAACCCAACCAAATTGGGTCGCACAGTAGAGGATGTGTAATGCAAATGTCGCAAGGTAATCAGACTTTGTATATAGCTTGATTAGGGCCACAGCATTCCTCTGAGACTCTCCTGGCCCACTGTGGGCTACTTACGCTGACTTCCCTCAGGATGGTGAACAACTACAGCAGCTCTAGGCATCCCATGAAAAAGAGAGAAAAGGATGTCCTTTCCCAGAAGTCCACAGTATATGACTTATCTGGTTTGTTTCACTAGTGGTTTATCATGTGTCCACCTTTAACCAGTGAAATCTTACTGATTAGCCTGGGCCCAAGCCTTGTGACTATATGCTTATTGTGATGGTAAATTTTATGTGTCATCTTGACTGGGCCACAGGGTGTTCAGATATTTGTTCAAGCATTATTCTGGGGGTGTTTGTGAGAGTTTTTCTAAATGGGATTAATATTTCAGTTGGTAGATGGAGCAAAGCAGATTGTCCTTCCTAAGGTGGGTGGGACTCAACCAATCAGTTGAAGGCCTGAGCAGAACAAAAAGACAGACCTTCCCCAGTGTAAGAGAGAATTCCTGCCTAATAGCCTTTGAATTGGGACATCAGCTTTTTTTCTGTCTTTGAACTCAAACTGAAACACTGGCTCTTCCTGGGGCTCAAACTTGCCAGCCTTCGAACTAGAACTACATCCTTGCCTCTCCTGGTTCTCAGGCCTTTGGACTCAGACTACAACTAATCCATCAGCTCTCCTGGGTCTCCAGTTTGCCAAATCAGGGGTCAAAGGAATGACTCTACAGATCTTGGGACTTACCAGCCTCTGTAGTCACACAAGACCATTCCTTTACATATTTTCTTTATTTTTATATCTCTTTATACATCCTATTGGCTCTGTTTCTCTGAGAACCCTGACCAATACACTTATGGTTCAGAGAAGGACTTTCATATAATCCTAGATTATATGAAAGTCATATAAAACTAGAGAGGTGTTCAGAAAACTGATGCCTTGGGCACCTGGGTAGCTCAGTTGTTTAGGCACCTGCCTTTAGCTCAGGTTGTGATTGCAGGATCCTGGGACCAAGTCCCACATTGGGCTTCCTGCTCAGCAGGGAGTCAGCTTCTCTCTCTTTCCCTCTGCTTTCCACCATTCATTCTCTCTCTCAAATAAATAAAAAAATCTTTAAAAAAACCAGGATGAAAATTTAAAAATTATTAAAATAAAGAAAAAAGAAACCTGATGCCTTAGCTCTGTCATAAGCTGATTGAACATGGCAGTATTGTCTCTTTATAGAAGGGAAGTCTATGTCCCAGGAAATTCGGAGGAGCCTAGAATTCATTCTAGACACATTGGAATGGAGAGCAGCAAGACCAAAGAGCAGGAAGCTACACACTGTGGGGCCTGGCACAGAAGCTAGTTGGAGCTCAGCTTGCTATGGTGAACTTCAGTGGCTGAAATTCAAGTAGAATAATAATGATGCCACCACCATCATCGGTGCAAGGCGTGCAAGTGAGACTCCACCTGCATTGACATGTTCAGTCCTCCTAAGGAAGCTTGGAAGTGGTCTGATTATCCGTAATATACAGATGAAGGGGCAAAGGCTTAGGAATTGGGTACCTTGGCCTTGCTTCTCTGAGGCAAAACGGGGGTAAACAGGCCCTCGCAGATGTGAACCTTGGTGGGATTTAGCCCTCTGTGATCTGGAACTTGCTCTTGCAAGTTCTGCGAATTGCAAGCTCTGCACTGTGAATTTAGGCAGACCTACCCAGCATGGGTCAGGTCAGATCTCCTATTCATCGCAGCATTTTTGCTGCTAAACCTGTTTGTGGTCCTATATGTCATAGCATTTAGTGAGGAGGAGGCTCTTGGCATTGTCACCCACTTTGTTATCTTTCTGGAAGCCTATAGCTCTGGTTTTCTGTTGGCAAAAGTCTTTTTTTTTTTTTTAAAGATTTTATTTATTTATTTGACACAGAGAGAGAGATTACAAGTAGGCAGAGAGGCAGGCAGAGAGAGAGGAGAGAGGAGGAAGCAGGATCCCTGCCGAGCAGAGAACCCGACGTGGGCCTCGATCCCAGGACCCTGGGATCATGACCTGAACCGAAGGCAGAGGCTTTAACCACTGAGCCACCCAGGCGCCCACTGTTGGCAAAAGTCTTAACACTGCAAAACTTTGAAGAATTTTGGAGTAAGGGAATTCTCTCCATGTGCACTTTATGACAGCTGTCCCCAGGTGCTCCAGTAGCTAGCTGGAGGACGTAAAGAAATGAGGATCTGCAGCTGGTGACAGCAGGCTATTGTGGGTTTTGTTGGCATAAATATGGAACATGTGCTTGCTATATTAATAATTCAATCCATATGCCCTCTCCCCAATTTGTACAGAAAATAGAAGTGCACATATCCAATCAACAATATTAAGTAAGAATGAACTGGAGAAATGACAAAATTGAGTACACAAGTATGTAAGTGACTCTGTCGCAGGGTAAATGTTTTCTTAGAAATGGCTTGTAACTCATCCTAGAAAAACAAAACAAAAATATCTTGAGTTACGGGTGCAAATTTATTTTTCTTAAACCCCCCAAATCACTGCCAAAACCATTGTCTCTATTTAAGTGCCCATTTGCCGAACCATTCTAAATTGAAACTGTCTCCAGAATCTTCGTGCCTGAATAAACTCAGTGGAGCCTTTGCTGAAAGATAAATGAGAAACCAAGCATATGTCTGAACTGGGCACATGGATGATTAATGTTCACTGTGAACTCTAGACAGTTGATCCCCACAGTGTGTGCTCATGCGGGGGCTGAACACCAGCCACTTGGTTATATAAGGGCTTCTGACACATCTCTCCCCTTCCCTTTAGAGACGAACTTCATAACAGGGTTGGTGTAGACTTGGCTGCCTCCCCTCTACGCCTCCTACTCATGCACCACTCAGTCCACTTTCTGGCTTGCGCTCATGGTTTGGTTGAAGCTAAGTTCTGGAATGTCATCAAAGACTAGAGACGCTTCTCTTTCCCAGTCTCTGTACCCTTCTGTGCCTGTGATGCTCTTGGCCGCTCCACTGGCCTCACTTCCTTCCTCATTCTTCCCCCAATCTCCTTGTCAGCATCCCCTGTTGGCTCCTTTTCTTTTACCTCCTCCATTAAGTGTTACCCAAGATTTCACCCTCAGCAGTTGTGCCCGACAGCAAACCTAATGCACAAATGATTCCTCCATTTATACATCCAAACCAAACCATCTCCTGGATTCTCGATTTGACTTTCTCTTTAGCATTTCAAACTGAACCTGCCCAACATTGACCCCATTAATTCTTATCTTCTTAAGTTTAGAGGTTGACTTAAGGATCATTAATATTTTGATGAAATCAGGTTTTTCCACCCAAGACAATGATGGGAACTTTTTGGTCATTTTTCTAGATTATGAATGGTTGTGAAGTTTCACTGTGAAGGAAGAGTGTATGTTGATGCTGGAAGGCTAGGGAGTGGACTGTAGTGGACATTTTTAAGATTCTGGCTGCCCTGTACCTTTCACCTTTGCTATTTTGTAAAATTTCCAGATTTGTGAATCCTACGACCCCAAGAAAAACTAAAGAACTCACTTGGCCATATCAAGTTAAGGTACAGGCAGGTGACTTTCATCCATCAAATCCTTGTATATTTGACATAAAAGTAAGAAATCTGGAACAGGAAGTTCCAAATGGAATTTGCCCTTGCTGATGAGTGACATCTGAGGCATGTAGTTCTTGGCGGGGGGTGGGGGGGAAGGTAGAGTCTGTCCCACCTACAAGTGACATTGGTCCTGATGGCAGTGGTAGTTATGACTACAGAGGTGTAAATGGTAACTAACATTTGGGGCTCAGTGATATCAGTGGCCCAGTTTTCCAAGCAGCCCTGAATAGTAGCATGATTTGGGGGCTCTTCCTGGAAGTTTAGCCTTGAGCCTACTTCTCGAGCCCATATAATATCCTTTAATAAACTCCTCTCCTGCCAATTTCTGTTGCTTGTAACAAGAACCTTGACTAACACATCAGGAGGAGTGAGAAGGAAAATAGTCTTGAGTGAAAATTCCATCCATGGTCACCGTGGCTATCCAGGTGGGCTGTGAACTGAATGTGTTTGGGGTGCCAGTCGTGTAGACTGAGATGTGAGTGGAAACTCTTAGAGAAAAATGTACAACTTCTTGTGTCGCAGTAACCTTTGCTACTGCATAGCTGCTACTCTATCTCTACCCTGATATGATCGTACATTGTACTTTATATTTAACACTTTAAAAAAAAGTTGTGGTAAAATACATATAGCATTGAATTTTCCTAACTTTAGCCATTTTGAAGTGTCTAGTTCAGTAATGTTAGGTACGTCCACATTGTCAAACAACCATCACCACTATCCATCTCCAGAACTTTTTCATCTTCCCAACCTGAAACTTTGCCCCCAGTAAACATTAAGTCCTTAGTCCTCTTTCCCCAGCCCCTGGCAATCACCATTCTACCCTCTGCCTCTGTGAATTTGCCTACTCTAGACACCCCATATTAGGTGAAATCATACAATATTTGTCTTTTTGTGACCAGATTGTTTCATACAGCATAATGTCCTCATGGTCCATCCATGTGTGGTGGCATGTGTCCGAATGTCCTTCCTTTTTAAGGCAGAGTAATATTCCACTGTGCGGATGGACCACATTTTGTCTATCCATTTATCCATCTGTAAACATCTGGGTTGCTTTTGCCTTTTAACTATTGTGAATAATGCAGATATGAACATGATTATATATACTTGGCACTTTTAGTACTAAACTTAATGACCATCCCTTATATCATGCTTAGTATGTATTGGGCATTATTCTAACATATATGAATCCCTTTAAACCTGTGATAACTCTGTGAGTGGGAAGCTATCATGATCCATACTTTACTAACAAGGAAACAAAGGTTTATGAAACCCTTATAGGAGTTAGAGAACACACTCCAGTGATGCTTGAATCCTGGTGGTGGAACTGGGATTCATATGCCTGAGCCTGGCTCTTGAGTGTAGACCTTCCTCTGTGCTGCCTTTGAATACACTGCCTTGGAACTTCGGTCACTTCCTAGGAGGGTTAAAGTGACTTTGCTCAAAGTGCTCTTCCTGCTGCCATGAATGGTGTCCTGAATTTTGATGGCTGGTTCCTGCTTAGCATTTACATCCCAACTTAAATGTCTTTTCTCAGAAAGACCTTTAAAAAAAAAAAGATTTTATGTATTTATTGGAGAGAGAAAGAGAATGAGAACGAGTTAGGGGGAGGGGCAGAGGGAGGCAGTAGGCTCCAGGCTGAGCAGGGAACCCGACCCGACTCGGGACTCCATCCCAGAACTCCGGGATCATGATGGGAGCCAAAGGCAGACGCTTAACCGACTGAGCCACCTAGGCACCCCAGAAGGACCTTTTTTGACTCCCCAGTTTAGTTTCTCTTTACCACAGTACCTCTTTCAAATCCATACAAAGCCCCTATTACTCTCTAACATCTTAGTATTCATTGACTTTTTTGTCCACCATGGGTCTCCCACTAAAATGTAAGCTCTGGGAAAGCAGAGTCCTGTGCTAACTTTATACTGTTATACCCCCAGTGCTTAGTCTTCTGGTTAGCAAACTGTAGGGCCTCAATAAAGAGTTGTTGGCCATAACAGTGAATGAATGCATAGGGGAATAAGCCTGACCAACTTAGAATTTTACATTAAAAAAAATTAAAAATAAAGCAGATGTTAACATAGGGAAATTCTCTCCACTGAGCCAAGGGTTTAAATAAACCCAAGAGCTAAGTAGAATGGCTAAAATATTCTCTTATTTCTAATGACCACGCACTATTCTGATTACCTGCTACCTGTGTTGCTGATTAGATTAGCTATAATGCTGGCATTGTTTCTACTTTATGGAATTGGAAAGGTTATGACAAAGTTGCTTATCCAGCTTCATGAAAGTTAAGTATTTAGTTCCAAGAAACTTGATTGTCTGTAATTTCACCTGAAGTTAAAAGGAATGAGTTTTTCATCTTGCCCTCCAAATCAGGAGTGCAAAAGATACCTGGACAGGAAGCTCTGGTCACTCTGCTTCTAGTCACAGGGTTATCTGTGTTTCAGAGACACTCCTGGACAGAAGGGAAGGAGAAGTCTTCAGAAGCATCTACCTCTTTTCTCTCACTCTTTATTGAGAAGTTCCTGTGCAAGAGATATGCCTATAGAAGAAAAAATTTCTGGGGCACCCAGAAATGGGTGGCTCAGTTGGTTAAGCGGCCCACTCTTGGTTTCGGTTCAGGTCATGATCTCATGGGTCATGGGATTGAGCCCTGTGCCCTGCTATGTGCTCAGCAGGGAGTCAACTTGAAGATTCTCTCCTTCTGCTCTTCCCCCATCATGCTCTCTCTCTCTTTTTCAAATAAATAAATCTTTGGGGGAAAAAAAGAAAAAAATTCTGTAGCAGAATTAGGAACAAAATGGTCTAGAATAGAAAAAAAAATACCTAAAATAAGGAAATCATGTGGCAGAAAACATTGATTTTCTGTAAGGTCTTCTTTTCCTATCAGTATCTTTATTTTTTGCTGCCCAAACTAAGCTGACCATTTTTTTTTCTCCCTTGTATAAACATGTTTCTTCACCTGTAAAATAAAGAAAGTGCTTACTTTAGATTTCATTAAGATAATAAACACCATTGATATACATTGTTGACGGGGGATGTTCTCAGAGATCCTTAAGTAGAAACAGAAATATAGCATTTTATGTGTTTTAGCCATTCAAGAACAGCTATAAATCCAGTATGTAACTAAACCGTGGCATGCCAGCTTAACACAGGGAGGTTGAAAGTTAGGGTCCCAGTGTATTAGGAATTAGGACTTTTATAACTCAGGGCCAGGAATCCAGTTTGGAGACAGTCAACTGAAATCTGTTTTATATCACTTCTAGAATCAAAATATTCTACTCATTGTTCTAAGGAACTGTCAAAGAACATGTCAGCTATCCACTTGCCTGCTTCATGGACAAGGAGTACATTCCACTGGGAAATCATGTATTCAATTTCCCTCATTAAAGTTGAGTGAAGGGCGCCTGGGTGGCTCAGTGGGTTAAAGCCGCTGCCTTCGGCTCAGGTCATGATCCCAGGGTCCTGGGATCGAGGCCCACATCGGGCTCTCTGCTCAGCGGGGAGCCTGCTTCCTCCTCTCTCCTCTCTCTCTGCCTGCCTCTCTGCCTACTTGTAATCTCTCTCTCTGTGTCAAATGAATAAATAAAA
>LNAC01000787.1:236967-306946 GCA_002007465.1 Ailurus styani | reverse complement strand
AAAAAAAAAAAAAAAAAAAAAAAAAAAATTAAAAAAAAAAAAAAAAAAAAAAAAAAAAAAGTTGAGTGAAATCCAATGTCCATACTGATTATAAGCTTTGCAGACTGAACTCCTTCTGGGATGAGTGATTTATCTTCATGTGCCAGGTTATAGCCTTGTGTCGGGTGAGGGCTCCATCACTGAGTGACAGATGCAAAACTGAGTAGATCAGAGGTAAAGCACATTGGCCACTGGGCAAGGACTCAGGAACGTTGATGTTCTAAGGGATGGTGCAATTTATCGATTTTTGTTGTTGTTTTGTTTCCTCATTCATGTTTTGGTATCATTTGTGCAAAAAAATGAAGCAAAATTCTTTGTTAATGGGGAAAAATGACTATGCACAAACCAGAAGAATATGAAACATTAAAACTTAAGCCCATATGGGTTCTTATGGCTCTGGTTATCCATGGTTTGCTGTGGTGCTGCGTGGATATAAAGTGTTGGAACAAAGGCTGGAGGTAATACTGTGAAATGGAAGTGGGGAGGGAAAGAGAGGGAAGGATCTTGTTCACAAGCAACAAAAAGTCTAGAATGTCCTGCTTAATCAAAAGGCAGTTGCCTGCCCCCCCAGAAAAGAAGGCAGAAGCCAAGCAGAAGGCAGCTGAGAGAGCAGAGTTCAAGTGAGGTCCTCCTGAAGTGCAGGCGAGGCTCCTCTCATCCTGGTTCATTAGCCGGCCTGGTGGGCTGGCACTGTAAGGATGTGTCCCCACACAGGATATGTCCCCAAGCAGGATGACCCCCATTAACCTTGCTATGTTCTCAAGAACCATGAGCTTTCAGTCAGAAAATGGCAAGCTCTCTCCCTTTAATTCATATGTTGTTGAAGGGACCCTGGGTTCCTTGTCAAGCCACAGTTTTCGGTATTTCTGGTTTTTGTTAAAATACCATCTCCTGTGGCTGAAGGGAATGTGGAATAATGTTGAGGAGGAGCACGATATCATTATCGTTGAACTTAATAATCAGCAAATGGATTTTTCCACTGGGTAGGCAGTGCCCAACCTATAAGTGGATTCCATTCCAAAAGTTCTTTGGAACTTGGGAGGAATTTTCCCACAGGAAATAGCAGTAGGAATTCGACTCCCAGTTCCAGTCCACAAGAGCTAGTTTAATTCACAATCGAGCTGAACTATAGTTATAGGGGCCATATTTTCTGAACCCCAAATTGAGATCCATGATTTGGCAAGTACATAAGTTCTTACCACAACAAAAGAACAGAGCAGAATACTGAAATTGGATTTGTACTGGGAGATCCAGGAAGTCCTATATTGCAGGACTTGAAACGCTGCCCTATAAACCCCAACGCCATGCATAACTATACTTCCGCAGGAAAATGCTTGTATGGCTGCAATGTGGTACATCAGGATCGGACTCTTCCTGCCACTATCTGACCCCCACCCCTGGCTTGTTGCCTCAGGAGAAGACCCCAGCACTGTTGTGACACCCAGCTGGCCCCACAACTCTGTTCCCATGGCTGGCTCCTTCATTCCTCCCTCCTGCAAGCCTAATGCCATCCCGAGCTTCGAGAATAATCCTAGTCTCGATCCACAAGTCCTCCAAGGCCTGGCCTAGTATCACCAGACATCTTGTTCATCCCACACTAACTTTGCCAACTGGTCCCAGCCACTGTGAATTGTGATGGAGCTTCCTGGTCTCATCGCTTGGTCCCTGCTCTGCTGCTGTCCCAGAAAGTTAGACTTTATCTGGGCAACTGTGGCCAGAACTTGGCATCTGGCTGCCTGCCCTCCTGTACTTCTGCTTGTGCTGGTTCTCATCCCACAGGCGACCCAGTCTAGCTTATTTGCCAACACCAAAGACCTATAGCCTAGGGGCTCAGAGCTCCCAGCTCCTAAACCAAATAGCGTCAGGAGAGGAAAGACTTTGGAGGCAGACTCATCCTGGTTGAGTTCTAACTTAGCCATTTGCTCACTGTGAGTCTTGCAACAAAGTCATCAGATTTTTCTGAACCCCAGTTTCCTTGTGCTCAAAACAAGGATGTTAATAACAGCCACGATACTTGTAATTTTTACCATGTGCCAAATATCACTGTAAGGGCTTTATGTGTGTTAGTTCATTGGAACCTCACAATACCAGCCTGAAGTTAATGCTGTCATTTTCCCATTTTACAAATGAGGAATGGGAGGCCTCTGGCACTTAAGTACTTTGCTTAAGGAAACAGTTTAGTAAGTGGTGGAGCTAAGTAAGATTCTAAGCCAGCGCGATTGCAGAACCACACCATTGGCCTCCGGAGACACTGCTGGAAGCCCAGCGCAGTGTCCAGCACGTGGGAGTTTCAGTAACCAGTCTTGCTACTTGCTGTGACTGCCCAGCCATGTCTCCATTTCCTGATAGATGTCCTTGGGAAATAATTGTTGCCTGATCGAGGTCATGTTACTAAATCCATAATCCTGCCATCTGTCCACACAGCCTTCTCACCTCTGCCTCATGTCTGCAGTCCCAATTGTGTAAGTGGGTTTGGGCCCTGGTTGGTTCATCCATTCCATTATCTGTTTAGGCAATTATTAAAGAAATGACAATTATGGAGACCGTGGGCACAACAATTTGCAAGATGGACACAGCCTCTGTCGTCTTAATGTTTACGATTCAGTGAAAAAACCCATCAGATCATCAGTCAGTGAATGTAAAATTACAGTTGGCAAGTGCTCTGAGGTGGGTGTAGAGTGCTCTAAGCCCATCATGGCATCTGATCTAACCGGAGAATCAGGGAGGGGTTCTTGGAGGAAGTGATATTTACTTGAGAATGACAGAATGAGTAGGAAGCAGTGGAAGATGAGAGAGAGAACATCCCTGTCAGTAAGAACATGTGCAAAGGCCCTGTGGTGTAAGGTAGCAGGATGTGTAGTAGGCCAGTGTGGCTACAGCAGAAATTGTATGGCATGAAATGAGTCTGGAGATACAAATAGGGGCCAGACTATCCAAGGCCTTGGAAGCCACAGTGGGATTTTATCTTTATACCAAGAACACCAGGAACTATTGAAGAGTTTTCAACAGAGGTAGGGTTGGGTTAGGGGTGGCATGATGCAGGAAACTCTTGGAAAAGATCACTCTGGCTTCATGATGCAGAATGAATTGGAGAAGTCAGAGAAGGAGAGAAGAAGAAGGAGAAGAAGAAGAAGAGGAGGAAGAGGAAGAAGAAGGAGGAGAAGAAGGAGGAGGAGGTTCTGGTGGTCTGGACTTTTCCACTTGAAAGACTCTGGTTGAACTTTCTTTGCTGACCTCATTGCTCATTGCTCTCAGGGGGTCTTTCTAGAAGGTTTAGCTGAGAATCCTGACTTGAGACTTAAAATGTGCAGATGTCTAATGATTCTGATTTGGTGGGGAGGTAGTCCTGAGGGCTTGAGGAAGAGGCCCTTCCTACCAAGTCTGATGTCCAGCACTTCCCTGGTTCCTGCTTCTGTCGCTCATGTGATGATGGTAATTCTTGGGCATGGCCATGTGCCTTTTTCACTAAGTCACAAAGTCAGGCTCTATCCCCAGCCAGCATCTCTCTAAAGATGCTATGACTCTCAGATTCATGTCTGACAGTGTTTCTTGCCTTGGGATTGATTTGTAAACACCAATGTCTCAGAAAAGAAATGACACCAGAAATGAGAAGTAATTCCATGTTAAAATATGCAAGAACACCAAACTGCAGGAGAACATTGAGAATTCTGAAAAATCTTGCTTCTTAGATTCCTTACATCCAAGAGGCCATCTAAATCGCAAACACTTTTAACCTCAAAATTCATCTTTGCCTTATGACCATCTATCTCCTTTAGCTCTGTATGTCAGAATAGAAATAACTAGAAAAAGATTCTTAAAACACACCCCAAAAGTTTTGCTGCTATAATCAGACCACTAGGGACAACACAGCAAATGGGAAAGTCTCCTGCTATGGAATGAATGGCCTGTGAAGAGATTAAGTAGGTACCAAGGAGTTATCAGAAATTAAAACAAAGCATTGGACACGCTGTTTGATCCCGATCACTTGCCACCATCACATGCCTCATTGTTTCAAAATGAATAAAATGCTCCAAAGGCACATTTTCACCCAATAAATACAGAATGGGGTAGGAAGAAAAAATTGGAGTCATTGTGCACATTTGCAGTTGGGAATTTGAGCCCAGCCAGACCCTGGAATCCATTAACCTTGACAGGCCATATATCATTGCAGAAGCTAATTTCCCCTTAAATTTGCAATTAGGCCTGGGATTTGGCCCTCGACCCTGATGTCACAGAATATCAATTATACTGCTTGGCATACCATGTACCTTACCCTGCAACAAGCAGTCATCTTCTTCCGGGTTTTGTAGAGTTCAGAGTCCAACACACTGGCTAATTTTGTGCTTTTCCATCTCCCATGGGTTGTCCCTATTGTTTCCTCTCCTTAAGGTTTATCTCCCTCCAAAGATGAAACCAACCTCCCTGAGGTTCAGAAACACAGCTCTGATGTGCCTCTTGTCCTCTGTCCTCATCTAGAGGCACCAGTGCCTCCTAGCAAGTTCTCACACTTCCTTCTGTCATTCCAAGGGTTCTGTCAGCCTCCGGGACCTGAAGGAGGAAAAGTTCTATGTGAATGCAAGTATGTTTTGTTTTATATATTCATTCAAGCATTTGTTTTCTGCCTATCATATTCTAGGTGCTGTGGATATAAAGAGAGGTCTCCAAGAATTCCATTTTGTCCTTGTCATTTTCTTTCAAGTAAATCTATCCGAGACACACAGTAGAGACCAACACACTTTTTTTCTAACATAAAGAGAAGAGATGCGTTCCTCGTTTGAGTTCACTAATAGTCTAGAAAGGCCTTTTCTTGTTTTGTTTTACTCCTTTTGTTCTCACTTCTTCCTCACTCCCCACTCTCATTAACCCTCTTCCCCCCGACCCTTAAGTGCCCATTCTGGTACATTTGGCACAATGTCCTTGGATCTATACAGATCTTCGTAGAATACAGAACATGGTTACATGAATGTAGGCTTTGGAATTTACAGCAATAGCAATAGTAATAGTGTGCTGTAGGATTCATCCTGTTTCCTAATTTTTAACAAACGGCAGATTGTGTTTCAAAGACCAGTGGATGGGGGTGCCTGGCTGGCTTGGTTGGTAGAGCATGCAACTCTTGATCTTGGGGTTGTGAGTTCGAGCCCCACGTTGGGTATAGAGATTACTTTAAAAAAAATGGAACATTTTAAGAAATAAATAAAGACCAGGGGATATTTTTGATGGTACCTCTGGCTGATTCCTCCATCTGCATCAGTCTTCCAGCAGGGGAAGCCACTGTTTTTCTTGTCCATTCCTGGAGTTAAGCCCCAGGCTGGCTTCCACTCTCTCCACCCATGGAGAATGCTGTGATCAGTCACCTGAGCCTCGTTCCTTCTACTGTGCTCTCTGGGAGTCTCCTCCTAAAAGCAGATTTATGGGTCCTAAGTCTTATGCTCACCTAATTTCACTGAGTTCTGCTGCCACATTGCCCTCGGATGGCTGCACCGTTTCCACTCACAGCAGCCCTTCACACTCTTCATATTATCAATTTGGTACTTAGAATCATAGCAGTAATAATGCCCACCAGCAGTAAAAATGCTGTTTATTGAACACTGACTATCTGCCAAGCTTGTCGCTAGTTGCTTCATGTGCAGAATCCAAAATACTTACATCTTTGCCAGGTGTGTATCAACATCTTGATGATAGGTGAGGAGAGCGGGATTCGGAAAGGGTAAGCCCCTCATCCAGGGGCACACAGCTCTCCTGTGACAGAGGCAGGATCTGAGCTGACATCAGTCCTGGTACTGAGCTCAGTACAACCTGAAAAATCCATACTCCTGAATGTGCTAGGTTCATTTTATTAAAATCATATAACTAACTGTGATGGGGGAGGATGACATTGGTCAAGAACTCTCCTTGACTTGAGCGAGTAGCATTCTGCAGAGTTTTGCCCATCACAGTGGGGTGCTCAGAGAGCCCCAGAAATCTTTATATGCGACTAGACCCGAGCTAAAAAAGAGATCTTCGCATCATTCCCACGTAAATACAATGACAACAAAACCCAGAAACTCCTAAGTAGTCTCAGTAGGGAAGGGCTGTCTTTTCTAGAGACCTCTTTAATCTACTGGAATAGTATTTTTGTACAATTTTTTCCGTGGGGCTTTAGAGTATAAATCTAAATGGTTAATGGTTGGAATAGCCCAGGCTTTCTAAGGCAGAGTAGGAATTATAGCTTCCGCTTGAGGGTGAAAATTTATTTGTTTAATAAAAAACTTTTATAGTTGCAAAGATGAATGTGGCACTCTCCAGCCTCGAGGTGCTTACAACCTAGGGAGAAAAAAGCATCAGTAAATAATCTGGGGACCGAGTAGGTCCTGCACCAGCAAATGGAGAGCCCCCAGGAAAACAGAATAGAAGACACAGATGCCCAGTGACAAATGCAGGAAACATCACCTCCTGGCATCCAAAGGGTGCCTTGTCCCTGTGTCAGCCTCAGCTCTGCCTCCTCGGGCAATGTGAGAAAATGGGGACCCACAAATCACAAAAAAGCCAGTGGGGTCAAAGGAGGGTGGGTCTGGCTTGGGCCAGAGGGCACCAGGTCATCGGGGAGTGATGGGGGACCCCAACCTCAGAGAGAACGGTGACCTCCCTCTGCTTGCAGGTAGTCGGAGTTTTGTTGGATTTCCCTAAATTTCTGACCTGTCCTCCTCCATCATTGGTGTAGAGAATGATATTTCAGGTGTCAGGGGAGCTCATTTTGTAATATTAATCAGAGCAGATTAAAACTCTGCTTTCTTCTGATCTGTCCTGCCAGGGTTGCTTGGGAAATCAAAGGGAGTCACTTTTCAGACACAAAGGCAGCACTTACTGGTTTGAAATACCATGTTCAGCTAAATGGTGATTAGAATGATTCCACCTGCTACTTTAGAATTACAAAGTTTTGGCTGCTCATTTCCTGGCTGCTCCATCCCTTGTCAATGGGGGCAAACTATCCCCATCTAGAGACCAGGGGCTTTTCTGACATTTTCCTCAAAGCAGGGCGGGGGTCCAATTAAGTGTTCCATGGATTTCTGCAACATCTATTCATCTGTGCTGTTTGCAAGAGCCCACTGCGCCATGCCCAGCCCCTGGGTTCCCTGCTTTAAAAATGAAGGTTCAACTTAACGAGCATTTTCCTCCTGCGTCTTCTGCTCCTTAGGAAGAGAGAAGGGGGCAGAGAGAGAGCACCGTGACTGGAATTGTAATGAGCTCCTAAACCTGTTCCTAATTATCTTCAGTAACTTAGCAACGTGCTGGATGAGAAGAGAAAGGAGCAGAATGATTTATATTCATGGGTAAGATGTGGGTGGAAGCAGGGGACTCGGGCATCCTGGCGTTCCGGGTACAATGTGAGGAGGCATTTGCTAGGTGGGGAAGGGTATGTGCCTGCAGCTCAGCTTCTGTAGAGGAACAAGGGAGGGAGGAGGAGCTGAGCCCACGAGAGGCGGAGAAGTTGCTCGCATGGCTGCTTTAAGATTGGTAGAATGCCCAGGAAGGGAACCTGGTCCCTCACTATTCTCTTCTAACCGTACGCAGTCGTGGGCTGGCCAACAATTGATTCCAGTGCACTAAGCAATTTCTGCAGCCTGCCTCCCAGCCTTCTGAGCACGGCATGGACTCCCTTTCAAAATGTCAGCGTATCTTTGCTGTCTTGTGCCTCATATGGGAGGAAATACACGCTACATTTCTTTAGTGGCAGATGAATTTCAGTGGACCACCCAGTGCCCGTCAGTTGGACCTCCAGTGGGGACGGGATGCTCAAGAGCGTGCTCATCGGATATGCAGAGGGCACAAGATGGGGATGATGGCCAGTATCATAGTTGCCGGAGCCTTTCGAATGGTCTCGAATACAGACCTAAAATCAAGGAGACACATCATAGCTACTTATTTCCATTTGAAAATTCAAGGATAGGTCAGAGGCAGTCTAGCTTGACAACAATTTATGAGAAAAAGATTTGGGCATTTTGCTGAGTCACAAGCTAAATATAAAACCTGAAAATGATAAGGGTGATAAACACCTAGTTCAATCTCATGTGTCCCTTAGAAGCGCGGGATCCAGGTCAAGGGGAGACAGTTGTTTTGTTTTTTGCATTAACCCCAGCGATGCCAATGCGGAGTGTGCAATCTGACTCCGGGTCTGCTTTTTTAATAAGCAACATTGATTGACTTGAGAATGTCCAAGGGAAGAGGGTGGACCCCGGAAGCCCTGTCATGTGGGGACAGCCACAGAAATTGGGAGTGTTTGGCCCAAAGCGGGAAGCCCCAAGGAATGTGCCTTTTACAGATGTTGAATTTGCCCCTACCTGACTTCTCCTTCACCTGCGTGTGGCCCTGCTCGCTTGGCGGGGAGGGCTTTCCTCCTACAGCCTGTGGGATTGCGCCAGGCGGCTCCCGGTGAGCTGCTTACTGAGTGCGAGCTCTGCTGCTGCTGGCCTTTCTGGGGGACTGGAGCCTTCTCGCTCCTGCCCAGGTGAGGAGCACAGTGCCACTTAGGGCCCAATGTGTCCCTAGCTCTTGGGGTTACCGAGTCCCAGGGTGCTATTAATATTCCAAAGTGTCTTAGAGCCATGTAGTAGATAAACTCCATGGGCTCAGAGTGCTGGCTCTCAGAGAGCCCAGGGAGGGATTCATGGAAAAAAAGGAGCTTAGGAGAGGGTTGGATTTAAACAGGCAAAGAGCGGGAGGGGGGAAAGCCCTGGGCTGGAGGGCGATTACTGCCAAAGTAGGGAGTAGATAAGTCCGACTGTGAAGATCGTGGGAGAGGCCTGGGGGAAAAGGTCAAATGGTAGAAAGCCTTAAATGCCACATGAGTGGTCTGACTTCTGTTAGGTGGGCCAGGGGTAGCGTTGTCAGATTTGGCAAATAAAATATGACGCCCCGTTAAATTTGAATTTCAGATCACTAACAAATAACTCAGCAGAGTTATGTCCCAAATATCACATGGGACATAGTCATATTAAAAAAATATATGTGTTGTTTATTTGAAATTCAAACTTAATGGGGCGTCCTGTACTTTCATCTGGTAACTCGTGCATGGGGAAGTCACTGGAGTTTTATAACAACTCAGTTCAGATTTTATCTGCCTCGACAGCGTCGGATCCCACAGGTTGAGAGCTCTGATCCCACAAGACTGCCCCACCCCTCAGATGTCAATCTCGAGTCCAGTTTATCCCACTAGCTATAAATCAGAGTTTCCCACAACCCCCTCCCCGGTTCAATCATTTGCTAGAACAGTCTATAGAGTTCAGGAAAACAGTTTACTTAGAAGAGTAGCAGTTCAGGATAAAAGGATACAACTCAGTAACAGCCAGATGGGAGAGACGCACAGGACAGTGTATGGGGGAAGGGGTGTGGAGTTTCCACGTCCTCTCTAACCTGCCAGCCTCCCAGCACCTCCACGTGCACGCCAACCTGGAGCCTCTCTGAACCCCTTCCTTATGTAGGCATGATTGATTGAAGCCTTGGCCATTGGAGATTAACTCAACCTCCAGCCCAGCTCCCCATCTCGGAAGTCAGGAGGTGGGGCTGAAAGTTCCAACTTGTCAATCACGTGATCGTTTCCGTGGCAACCAGGTCCCATCGTGGTTATTATCTAGAGGCGTTGCAAAAACTGCCTCATTAACTTAAAGTTCAGATTGGAAAGGGCATGTTATAACTAACAAGACACTCCTTTCACCTCACTGTTCAGGAGTTATTTCCAGAGCCATGGACAAAAGACTAAATATTGTAACAAAGGAGGCTCCCATTGCTCTTATCACTTAGGAGATTACAAAGTGTTAGGAGCTCTGTGCCATAGGTGTCTGTTTGGAACTAGGGGAAAAGATATACAACGTTACAGATTGTTATAAATCACAATATCACAGGCTATTCATTGGAAAATGATTGAAATTGTCCCAGCTTGACTCTATAAAAGAACCTCGGTCTATGTGATAGTAAAAACACAAACAAAGGGATGGTTTCAGGAGATGAGCTCAGTGGCTCGGTCAACAGGCCAGGGTGAATGGTCGGAAGTAGCTCAGGGAAGGAGGCAGAGGATCGTGGCAGTAGCGAGGGTGAGTTCAAGGGTTAGGCCCAGCGGCTGGGATGAATCGTGGAAGAAATAGTTCAGAGGAAGAATGACATAGAGAATTGAAGGTGGAATTTGGAGTTCTCTGGAAGCCCTTCTTGTGGCAGATACCAAATGGGAGTTTCCACAAGCAGGAGAGGAATTTCAGAAGAGAGTGGGTAGAGAGTCTCTGCATAGTGGTGGCCGCTGAAGCAGGTTGAAGAGTGGATGAGCCCTCCAAGGGAGGGAGAAAATCGAGGTTCATTCAATACGATAGGGGCCCAGGGAGGGGAAGAAAGCAAAATCCACTCCATGATAAATAATTCCACTCTCTACTCCAGACCAACACGCGAGTCTCACCAGTGGCTTCAACATTTTCTTTTCATTTTCAGTAAAGGCAAAAAGCAAATATGGAGAAACAGTTGTAGTTGCTGTAAGGGGCTCTCTCCTGTGAACACAGTCGGGGGCTATAGTCTTTAATCTCTGGGTGTCCGGAAAGACTGGCCCTCTGAGCATCACACTGATCACAAGTAAAAGCTGACAATGCTGCTGGCTCCCATGCCTGTCAGCCCAGATCCGGAGTGAAGGTGTTGGAGGCTGGGTAGGAGGCTTAACATTGAGGGGTCTGGGGTTCTCCCTGTCCTGGCATGGATCCTGCCCCAGAGCCGTGCTAGGTGGCTTGGTCAGTGGTCTGTGGCCTGCCCCTGCACTTCTGCAAAGTGCCTCAGCCATGGCCAAGTGCTGATCGCCCCATTGCACCCCCACCTTCACCCTAAGGGACAGTATTGGGACACACACTTGACCAATCACGCACTCTGGTTTTTGCTCAGTCAAGGACACAAGGAGAAAAGTGACTGTGACCCTTAGCCATGGATGGCATCTAGGGACTTCAGGTAGTTTAATTTATTGGAATATTAATGAGATTCTAAAGATTTCTGGCTCCTGTTCAGGTGAAAATCTTTGGGTTTTAGACATTCTGACGGCATGTAAAAGATTTTAAGTGAATGACTCAGTTTCAAAGTCAAGGAACAGCAGGACGCAATGAGACATTCTCAAGTGAAGTGAGAACTGAAGTAGCCCCCCCGTCATCTTCTCTTCCCACTCGCACAGGTCCCTGGGTCACCCTGGGAAGCGCTTTGATCTCCCCCTTGCTTGATCTCACTGAGCCAGGCACCAGGGTCCCTGCCTCTCCCCCCAGAGACGCTGCTGGCTACACAGCTGAGGTGGAAGCCGACAGAGAAGTACCTGCTGGGGCTGGCTACTCCCACCCTCCGTGACGCCAGTTGCTGGCTGGTTGCTGGCTCCTCAGATGAGCCACTCAGCCAGATCCAGCCCTTCAAGGCTCAGGCCTTCCTTCAGCTTCTCCTCTGGCCCCACTTTTCCCAACCACATTTAGTAATAACTTTCTCTCTCTCAAATAAAATCATTTATTTATTTGATAGAAAGAGAGAGTGAGAGAGAGGGGGTGCATGAGAGGGGTGAGGGGCAGAGGGAGAAGCAGACTCCCCGCTGAGCAGGAAGCCTGATGAGGGACTTGATCCCGGGACTCCAGGATCATGACCTGAGCCGAAGGCAGACACTTGAACGACTGAGCCACACAGGTGCCCCTAGTAATAACTTTCTTTTTTTTTTTTTTTAAAGATTTTATTTATTTATTTGACACACAGAGAGAGATCAGATCACAAGTAGGCAGAGAGGCAGGCAGAGGGAGAGGAGGAAGCAGGCTCCCTGCTGAGCAGAGAGCCCGATGTGGGCCTCGATCCCAGGACCCTGAGATCATGACCTGAGCCGAAGGCAGAGGCTTTAACCCACTGAGCCACCCAGGCGCCCTAGTAATAACTTTCTAATGTCCTAAGAGCCATGCTTGACAGTCTAATTTGTGATTTTGTCAACTGTCTAACTGGGATTAAGCAACCTGGGATCACACATTTCTGGCCTAGTGATCCTAATTCCTTAGGTGAGGACAGACTGTCACACGAAGGCATAGGCTGAGCCACGGTCCCAGGAGGCTGGGACTTACCAGGTGCTAAGTGCTGCCCTTGTGGCACTGGGTCCCCACACGGTTTTTGAGGTTAGTCTTATTTTCACTCTACAGACCTGAGTCTCCTAGCCTCCAGGATGTACCCAAAGCCATGTAACTCTCAAGTGTCTAAATTGGGATGAGAACCTAAATCCAACTGACTTCAGATTCTGAACTCTGTTTATACTCTGTGCTCAAGTGTGGAGCTCCAGTTTTGTTTTTCTTCCCTTGGAGATAAAAATGTATATGAAACTGAGTGTGTAGCTCTGGATGTTTACTGTTTTGTCTTCTAATACATTTGGTAACACATATTGACTGATGGATCAACAAGCTAGAAGACACAATTTTGGTGCTGTCCTAGCAACAGCACTTAGTTATTTTTTAAAGGATTTATTTATTTATTTGAGAGAGAGAGAGAGTGGGAGAGTACAGGGAGGAGCAGGGGGAGAGGGAATCTCAAGCAGACTACCTGCTGAACATGGAGCCTGATGCAGGGTTTGATCTCAGGACCTGAGACAATGACCTGAGCCAAAATCAAGAGTAAGATACGAAACCTACTGAGCCACCCAGGCGCTCTTTATTTATTTATTTTTTGTAGACTTTAATTTTTAGAGCAATTCTTGGTCCACAGAAAATTGAGTGGAAAGTAAAGAGATTTCCCACATACCCCCTGCCCCACACATGCATAGCTTCCTCCATTACAACATCCCCATTAGACTGGTACATTTGTGCACATCATTATCATCCAAAGTCCATGGTTTACATTAGGACTCACTCTGAGTGTAGTATCAGAAAAACAACACAGAACTTTTGACTCCACAGAAACTTAACTACTAATAGCCTGCTATCGACTGGAAATCTTACCAATAACATAGACAGTCAATAACACATATTTTGTATATTATCTATACTGTATACTGTATTCTTACGATAAAGTAAGCTAAAGAAAAGAAAATGTTATTAAGAAAGTCATAAGAGGGGCGCCTGGGTGGCTCAGTGGGTTAAGCCTCTGCCTTCAGCTTAGGTCATGATCTCAGGTCCTGGGATCAAGCCCCTTATCGGGTTCTCTGCTCAGTGGGGAGCCTGCTTCCCTCTCTCCCTCTGCCTGCTGCTCTGCCTACTTGTGATCTCTCTCTCCCTCTCTCTCTCTCTCTCTGGCAAATAAATGAATAAATAATCTCATTGTTATGGACACTACGGGATAGAGAGGCAAAGGATTTGCTTATTTTCATATATTTAGGAAGTAGAAGAATCCAGATTCAAAGACAGTTCTCTAGGTTCTAAATCTGGTAGGTTTTCCAAAAATAAACATCATTATAAAACCCCTTAGGGCTAGGGCAATAATTTTAGAGTTATGGTCTAAATGTATAATATGGATATGTCTTTTATGAAATAAACACAAATCATTGGGGATCCAAATAATTTTTAATATGGCATGCAATATTTGGGACATATTTAATACTTTTAAAAGTATTTATTTTTTTATCTGGAATTCAAATTTTACTAGGCATCCTGTATTTTTTTTTTAAACCTGGCCACTCTAATTCTTATGACATTAGTCAAATTCCCACCCTGTTTTATATATTTCCTCATCCCTGTATGGATTTGCATCTGGGTTTTGGGTTTTTGGTTTTTTTTTTTCCTGCATTAAAATTCACATATGGTGGTTGCCTTGCTCTACTCTTGCTGGAGTGTTATGTATGCATGACATTTGTGAACAGTGTTTGATGTAGATGGGACTTCTACTTTTATAGCTCTGTTCCAACCATCAGATCTGTATATCTAATTGCTTATTGACATCTCCTCCCAGATGTGCCATGAACACCTCGAACTCAACCGTCTAGTATAAGCTTAGCTTCCCCTGCTGTCTCTCCTCTCGGTGAATGGTATCATCACATAAGCCTCAATCCTGACATCTTCTTGCCCTCCATACTGCCACCAAGTCCTACTGACACTCCAGCGAACAGAGTTCCCATTCATTCCCCTTCTCCCCATTCTCACCATTGCTATCACACTTAGTCACCATGGTCCTCTTGCCTGGACCACTCCAACGACCTCCCCACTGATGCCCCTGTCTCCTCACTTTTCCTTCTTTTCTTCACCCCTGCCATGGGCAGATGGGGAGATAATTTCAAAGTACAAGTTTGACCATGTCTCAGCTGGGTCATGAATTTCGCTTGTCTTAGGAGAAAGTCCAAAATCCTTAGCATAGTCTGCAAGGCCCTGAAGAGCATGGCTCTCTGCCAGATGGAAGAGTGAACCAAACACAAGAGCCCAGTCCTCATGCTCCTTCCAACCTAGAGGTGGGGACAGAAAATAAACAAGTAAACAAATATAAATAATTGGATTGTGATTTGTGTTATGAAGGAAGTGGACGAGTTGTCTTGATTGGGAAGGGCAGGAGTAGTGACTGTAGATAGGGTGGTGAGGGGAAGCCCCTCTCAGGAGGGCACAGGTGAACCAAGCCTAAAGTATGAGACAAGAGCTAGTTCTATGCGGAGGGAAAGCATGTGTGGAAGCCTGGAGGTGGGAAACAGGTTGGAGTTTCAGGAATGGAAAAGCAGGTGTAGCTGGAACAGAGAAAGCGAGGGGAAGATGGTTCAAGATGAGCTGGGAAATGTAGGCGGGGCCTTGGGGAGTATGCTGGTTTTCATCCGGGTGACGTGTAATGCCCTGCGGATTAGCTTTGGATGCAGTGGAGGGGTCTTGTCAGAGGCTGAGTGCATGGGGAGCCTGCCGGGGAACCTGCAGTCCTGCAGCAGAGATCCCATGTGACACGGACATGGCAGCGAAGCTGGAAGGAGCAGGTGCATTTGAGGAGTTAAGTGACCGGCACAGAGCTAGAGGAGACCTACATCTCTCAACTCTCAGCTTGGTTCTTCAGTTTGTTTAATCAACAATTAAATTAAGGTGGCGATTTGAAGAGTCTTAAAGTTTTCCTTGCTTTTGACCACAATAGCTGTTAGAAATGATCGAAAACCTGCACACGAGTCTGCCTATTTCACTCCTGATAAGCAGCACGCTCTGGGAGAAGTCCTTGTTGTCCAGGTGTGGCTGGTTGATGGCTGGAAACTGGAGGCGAGGTCACTGGCATTCAGGGGGCTGTGCGATAGTAGTCCCTGCTCCCAGAGGTGATGCTTCCTTTCGCTCTCCCAGCAGACTCTGAACAGGACCGTGTCAGTTTTTCTTTTTTCTTTTTTGTCAGTTGAGATGACTGTGTAGTTTCTGTGCTTCAGTTTATTTTTTAAAAAATATTACATCAGTTGGGGCGCCTGGGACCCTCAGTCATTTGAGCGTCTGATCTCAGCTCTGGTCTTGATCTTGATCTCAGAGTCGTGAGTTCAGGCCCTGAGTTAGGCTCCTTGTTGGGTGTGGAGCCTATTTAAAAACAAGAACAAAACAGAACAAAACATTAAAAAAAAAAGGAAAAGAAATAGTACATCAGTTGATTTTGGCATGCTAAAATAACTTCGCATTTCCAGGAATGCAATAAATCCCACCTGGTCATGATGTATAATCCTTTATATATGTTGCTGGATTTGGTTTGCTAGTCTTTTGTTTATATTTCTGCATTTTTACTCCCGAGAGATACTGATCTGTAGTTTTTCATTCTTGTAATGTCTTTGTCCAGTTTTGATATCTGTGTGATAATATGCCTTATAAAATGACCTAGAAAATATTCTCTTTGCTTCTGCTTTTTGGAAAAGTTTATGATGAAATGGTGTTAATTCTTTAAACATCTGGTAGAAATCACCAGTGAAGCCATCTTGGTCCGGGCTTTCCTTTGTGGGAAGATTTAGGTTACTTACTCAATTTTATTATTTGTTGTATGTCTAACAAGACTTCTTACTGCTTCTTGACTCAATTTTGGTAGTTTACGTCTTTCTGGGAATTTGTTTAGATTACCTCATTTGTTTGCATAAAATTGTTCAGAGTATTCTCTATGGTCCTTTTTACTTCTGTAAGATTGGTAAGGATGTCTCCTCTCTCCTTCCTCAACTTAGTAATTTAAATATTTTCTAATTTTTTCTTGGCCAATCTAACTAAATTTATCAATTTGGTTGGTCTTTCAAAGAACTAACGAGTGTGTTGGTTTTTTTTCTATTGTTCTTCAATTCTGTATTTCAATATTTCCATTCTAATCTTTATCATTGTTTTCATTCTTCTTGCTTAGGGTTTAATTTGATCTTCTTTTTCTATTTTCTTAAAGTGGAAGGTTATGTTATTGATTCGAGATCTTTATTTTTTTATTTTAAGATTTATTTATTTGTCAGAGAGGGAGAGCGAGCAAGCACAAGCAGGGGGAGCAGCAGGCAGAGGGAGAAGCAGGCTCCCCGCTGAGCAAGGAGCCCAGTGCAGGACTCAATCCCAGGACCCTGGGATCATGACCTGAGCCAAAAGCAGACGCCAACTGAGCCAATAGGCATCCCAAGATCTTTCTTTTTTAAATAGACAATTGCAGCTATAAATTTTTCTCTGAGCACTGCCTTATCTGAACCCCATAAGTTTTGTCATCTTTTGTTTGTTTATCTCAAAGTGCTTTCTGATTTTTCTTGTGATTTCTTCTTTGACCATTGGTTATTCAGGAATGTGTTTTTAAAATTTCCATGTATTTGTGAATTTCCCCAAATTTTTTTCTCTTCCTGATTTCTAATTAATTTCATTGTAGTCAGTTATTTTGTATGATTTTACTCCTTTTTAACTTTTTGTTTTATGGCCTGCCACATGGTCTATCCTAAAGAATATTTCACTGATGCTGAGAAAAATTCATATTCTGCTGTTGTTGAGGGCAGTGGTCTATGGATGGCTGTTAGATCTAATTGCTTTATAATCTTGTTTAAATCATCCATTTCCTTGTTGATCTTCTGCCTAGTTATTCTATCCATTATTGATAGCAGGATATAGACATTTCCACCTGTTATAGTTTCATCATCTATTTCTCCCTTCACTTTGAGTTTTCCTTTTATGTGTTTTTGGTGTTTGTTATTAAGTGCATATGTTTATAATTATTATGTCCTTTGATGGTTTGACCCTTTAAAATTTTTTAAATGTCCTTTTTAAATCTCTTTAATTTTTTGTCTTCAAGATTATTTTGTCTAATATTACTGTATCTCCTCTAGCTCTCTTTTGGGTACTCTTTGCACAGGATATCTCTTTCCATCCTTTAATTTCCAATTTATTTGTATCTTTGTATCTGAAATGTGTCTCTTGTAGATCATGTTTTTTCTTTTTACTTTTTTTTTTTTAACTCCATATTGCCAGTCTCTGTCTTTTGATTGAAGGGCATTTACAGTTAATCACCAATTAGGTAGGATTTACAACTGTCATTTTGATATCTATGTGTCTTATATCTTATTTGTTCTTCTGTTTCTCCATTACTGTCTTTTTTGTGTGAGGTATTCTCTGGTACCATTCTCCAATACCATTTTAATTCCCTTGTTATTAATTTTACTCTACTTTCATTTTTTAAGATTTTATTTATTTATTTGGGGGGGGAGAGGGAGAGAGAGAAGGCAAGGAGGGTGGGGAAGAAGCAGGGGTAGAAGGACAAGCAGACTCCATGCTGAGCACAGAGCCTGATTCAGGGCTCCATCCCAGGACCCTGAGATCACGATCTGAGCCAAAACCAAGAGTCAGATGCTTAACTGACTGAGCCACCCAGGCACCCCTATTTTACTATTTAAAATGTTATTTCTTAGTATTTTCCGTCTTGATTATAATTAACATCTTAACACAGTCTAACTTGGATTAATACCAACTTAATTTTAATAGTATACAAAAAATTTGCTCCATTTTACCTCTGTTCATCCCCCTCCTATTATTGTCATACAACTTACATCTTTATACATTCTAAACCCATCAACATAGTTTTATAATTATTGCCTTATGCTGTTGTCTTTTGTTTTTAGTTTTTTGGGTTTTTTTTGTTTGAAGTTTTTATTTAATTCTAGTTAGTTTACATACTAATTAGGGTAATATTGGTTTCACGTGTAGAATTTATTGATTCATCACTTAAACATGACACCCAGTGCTCATCACAAATGCCCTGCTTAATCCCCATCACCCATTTAGCCCTTCCCCCACCCACCTCTCTCCATCAACCCTCAGTTTATTCTCTATAGTTAAGAGTCTCTTATGGTTTGCATCCCTCTCTTTTTTTCCCCTTCCCCTATGTTCATCTGTTTGGTTTCTTAAATTCCATAAAAGAGTGAAATCATATGGTATTTGTCTTTCTCTGACTGATTTATTTCACCTAGCAAAGCGAAATATCATGCACTTGTCTTTTTTTTTTTTTTAAGAGAGCGAGAGAGAGAGCATACATAAGCACATGTGAGTTGGGAACGAGGGGCAGAGGGAGAGGGAGAGAGAGAATCTTAAGCAAGCTCCTTGCCCAGTGCAGAGCCTAACACAGGGCTTGATCTCAGAACCCTGAGATCATGACCTGAGCTGAAATCAAAAGTCAGACACTTAATCAACTGAGCCACCCAGGCATCCCTGTGCAGTCATCTTTTTAAATCAGATAGCAAAATAAAATAGTTATAAGCAAAAATATATTTATACTTTCATATTTACCTGCATAGTTATCTTTACCAGTAGCTCTTTATTTCTCTGTGTGGAACCAAGTCACTGTCTAGTGTCCTCTTATTTTAGTCTGAATGATTCCTTTTAGTTTTTCTGGTAGAGCAGGTCTGCTAGTGATGACTTCACTCATTTTTTGTTTATCTGTGATTATCTTAAGTTTTTCTTTTTCTTTTTCTTTTTTTAAGGATAGTGTCAGTGGCTATAAAATTCTTGGTTAATAGACTTTCTTGCAGCAGTTTGAATATGTCACCCACTGATTGCTGGCTTCCAGATGTCTGATGAGAAGTCAGTTCTTCTTATTTAGGATCTGTTGTGTGTAATAAGTTGCTTTTCTCTTGATGCTTTCAAAGTTCTCTTTCTGTCTTTCACCAGTTTTACTATGATGTGCCTAGGTATAGATATCTTTGAGTTTATCCTACTGGGTATTCATTGAGCGTGTATATGTAAAATAATGTTTTCAAAAGTTTGAAAAGCTTTTGGTCATAATTTCTTCACGCATTCTTTCTGCCTTTTCCTCTCATTCTGCCCTCCTTCTGGGACTATCGTAATGTATATGCTGCTGCATCTGACCATGTCACACAGGTTTCTGAGGCATTATTTCTCCCCATACTTTTCTCTTTCTGTTCATCAGACTCGATTGATATACAAAATCTTTCATCTGCCAGTTCTGATATACTCTTGAGCCCCTCTAGTGAATTTCTCATTTCAGTATACACTTTTCAACTCAGGATTTCTATTTTTTTCTTTTTAATAATTTCTGTCTCATTATTGATATTCTCTATTTGGTGAGACATCATTTTCTTACTTTTAATTTTTTTTAAGATTTTATTCATTTATTGGACAGAGAGAAACACAGTGAGAGAGGGAACACAACCAGGGCAAACGGGAGAGGGAGAATCAGGCCTCCCCCTGAGCAGGGAGCCTGATATAGGGCTCCATCCCAGGACCTGAGCCAAAGGCAATGCCCAACGACTGAGCCACCCAGGCACCCCACTTTCTTTTAATGCTTTAGACATGATTTCCTTTAGTGATTTGAACATACTTATAATAGATGACTTAAAGTCCTTGTTTAGTAAATCCAGGATCTGGGCTTCCTTCAATACAGTTTGTATTAATTAATTTTCTTCTATGCATGGAGTATACTTTTTGTTTGGCATGTCTCATAAATTTTTTATGAAATCTAGATGTTTTAAATATTAAGTATCCAGATTTCATTCTCCCTGGGATTTTTTTGTTATTGTTATTGTTCTTGCCACTTGCTTGTCTGGTGACTTTCCTGAATTAATTTATAAACTATGCATTCTTTGTCATTTTAGCTACTGAAGTCTCTGCTCAGTTAGTTAGTGGTTGTGCAATAATTGGAGAGATTTCCTCAAATGTGTTGAAATACTAAGTGTCCCAGCCTTTTATAAGGACCTCTGTGTATGTGTTGAGGCATGCTTTCCATACTCAAGCAGACCATTTACATCTCTGCCTTAGCTTTCACCCTTGCTTGTACAAGCCTCAGTGTCAGCCAGAGGTGAGAGATTAAGCCTTCTAGATTCTCAATAATATGTTACAGCTTTCCAAAACTCCCTGAAGACATCTCATTCCCAGCATTTCCTTTTAAGTTTTTTGTTCAGCGTCTTGTTAGTCTTAACTGGTATCAATACCCCAAGCAGCTGCAATGTCAGACAATTGCCACTGACTGTGTTTACAAATGCCCTAGGGATACAGCTGTTTGCACAGAACTTGCTCTGAGTAAGGTTGAATAAAGACAAATCCTGAGAATGAAGCTTTGCAGAGAGCTTCCAGACAGGCTTTGAAATAACAGTGTCCTGGGGGTGGGATTGGGGGAGTTCCAAACTCATTCTGCCCCCTCCTGAGGCTAATAGGTTGCTGGTTTTCACAGTTACCAGGGTATAAACCTGTCATTTTCCAAGGCTACCATGGGGAAAGCAGTGAATAGGAACAGAGCAAGTTGAAATGCTACAAACTCACTGTTCTTACTGAGACTCAGTCATATTCCTTGAATAAATACTCCATAAATTGTTGCAAA
The DNA here is from genome assembly GCA_002007465.1 of Ailurus styani. Taxonomy (NCBI): domain Eukaryota; kingdom Metazoa; phylum Chordata; class Mammalia; order Carnivora; family Ailuridae; genus Ailurus; species Ailurus styani. Next base: position 286,207 of record LNAC01000787.1, on the reverse strand, counting down.
TCTCTGATTAGTTTACAGAGTTCTGAAAAAGTCTTCGACAAATTTTGCCAGTTTTTTATTGTCTTGATGGAGACTTTTTTGGAAGTCCTTACTCCACCATTCTGGAGTGCTTCTCCAATGCTTACCTTTTTAAAGGGCTTTTTCGAGATTGTACCTTAATTTACAGAGGATACTGTAGTCCTGTAAGGTTTCTTAGGCATCCTGGCAGTCCTCTGTGGGCAGCAGTTTTAGGAAGGGGATGCTTAGTGCCTCTGGGATCAGTTAAAAGTGTTAGATACTTCGGGGGTATCTGGCTGGCTCAGTCAGTAGAGCATGAACTCTTAATCTCAGGGTCATGAGTTCAAGCCCCACGTTTGGTGTAGAGCTTATTTAAATAAATAAGGATGTAAATAAAAAATAGCATTTAAAAAAATAAAACAAGCGCATTTTAAAAAGCATTAGATATTTTTTGCACTTAATTTTCACACCCCCAGTAGACTTTTATTACTTCCTTGCTGTTGCGTATGGTCACTGAATGATTACAATTGATATTACCTGAATAATAAGAAAAGAGAATGGTTTACATATCCAAAGTAGATGAGTCAGTAAGAGGCAGAGTTTTGTTTTTTTTTTATTTTATTTTTATTCTTTGCCCAAGGGGTACAGGACTGTGAATCATCAGGCTTACATCTTTCACAGCATTCACCAAAGCACAAACCCTCCCCAACCTCCATAACCCATCCACCCTATCCCTACCCTCCCACCCCCCCAGTAACCCTCAGTTTGTTTTGTGAGATTAGGAGTCTCTTATGGTTTGTCTCAAGAGGCAGAGTTTTAAAAACAGTGGTGATAATGAAGTACAATGGGAAGCAATTAAGAGTGAGAGGGTTTATGAGAGAAATAGTTTAAATATAAGGTTATTCAAAGGTAATTGATTAGGGAGCCCAACCTTAGGGTTTGTTGGAAGTGGGCTAATAGAGCACACTATGTAGAAAAACTCCACACCGGAGAATATTCTCTGTTGACCTCTGGCTCTTAGAAACATATTGTTCTATGGATATACTAGTTATTCCCTTTCTAACTGCCCCATGTATGGCAACCTAACATCTATCTCTACATGTTTTAGGTTGTAATTTTTTAAGGGAGGCAGTCATTTTGAGTAACTGTATTGGGGTGTTTTTATGTGGAGCTTTTATACTCCATAGACTATTACGTGGACTTAGTGAAAAAGCTAGTAAGAATGAAAAGATTGCTTGAGTAAGATTGAAGCACTAATGTTAGGTTGAATTTTTAAACGTTTGGTATCAGCTCATTAACAGCAAAGATGACCATTTCCTTTCAAATAGAAACTGGGAGCACAGTGGCAGACTTGGATAATTAATCTCATTTTTCTAGAGCATCCTGGTAAAACAGTAAGAGTGATCACATTTTTTAGCAAGGTCACATTTTACTTGCATTATTTTCCAAAGCAATAAACAATCCAACCATCTTCCCACCAGACCCTAATTTAAAAAAAATAAAAACAACCTATATTTCATAGGGTTAAAAGGTCAACCTCACTGAGAAATATCAACGGAATCTGCTGCTTCTCTTTGTAACTGAGCCTGGTTTCAAATATATTATATAAAGGGTGAAAATAACTGTCTTTGGGTTCACTCAAGCTGGTCATTCTTCCTGAATTGAGTAAAATTGAGGAAATGCAGAAATTCACTTTCCATTCACCAGTGTCTCACTATTCTATGCCCTTAGGAGCACAAATACTCTATAGCAATTTGCCAGGTTTAGAAGAGACCATATAGTTAGTGATCCAGGTTTTCTCAAGGTTTTTACCTGAAATTTGAGATGGACCTTAGGAAGAAACAGTCTACCAAGAGGCTCCAACAAAAATGCAAATTTCAGCCACATTTCAGATGTATCGCAAAGAACAGCCAAAAGGTCTGGCCCAAATGCTCCTTTGAAATCAGATTGACTCGTCTCTTTTCTGCTAAATGGAGCAATTGTGGGAAAAGGCAGTATCAAATAGAAGTAGAAGCTTTAGCTTGGCACAGCTATGAGGCAACTGCTAAATAAGTTTGTTTTAAGTATTTTGAATTTTTTGTACTGTTACAATTTTAAGAAAAACCCGGCTTCTTTAAGAACTAAGAGTCAAGATTCTAACATTACATAAAGGGCAAGTATATAAGGGAAGAGCCACTCTGGGCTAATAATAAGCCACTGCCTCAAGGGCTCAGATCATGATTCCAGAGTCTCAGGATTATGTCCCACGTCAGGATTCCCGCTGAGCAGGGAGTCTGCTTCTCCCTCTGACCCTCCCCGCTCTCGTGCTTTCTCAATCTGTCGCTCTCAAATAAATAAATAAGATCTTAAAAAAAATAAATAAGACTTTGAACACTGTTTCTCAAGGTGCACGGGTCACAGAACTGTATGAATCAGGATGCTTGTGAAAGTGCAGCTTCCTGGGGCCTTTCCCTGCCCTAATAAGTTGAAATCTAGGACTTGGGATTTGAATCTTGTCAGAATTTTGTGCACTATAAGATTTGAGAACCACCAAGAACTCCTATTTTCCACTTATAAGCAGCTTATAGAGGTAGCACAAGAGTTAAAAATAACGAGTTTCTAGTACAAACTGAATACTAAATGCTTCTCTCCTTTCTTAACTATTATAAACTCTACCTGCCAGGATTTTTTTCTTTATGCAACTCTCACTCGGGCTCCTCTAAACTGTATTCCTAACTCCTGGTGGTCTTCTCTATAAAAATGTTCATTTCTTGGGGTACCTGGTTGGCTCAGTTTGTTGAAACTCCGACTCTTGGTTTCAGCTTGGGTTTTGATCTCAGGGTCCTGGGATGGAGCCCTGCATTGGGCTCCCTGCTCAGCAGGGAGTCTGCTTGGGATTCTCTGCTCCCCTCCCCCTATGCCCCACCCTCTCAAATAAAGAAATACATCTTTTTTTTTAAAAAGGGGGGAAAATGTCCATTTCTCTGTAATTTTTTAGAGCTTTTTTGTTGTTCATTTGTCTTCTCAGTCTAGAAGAAAAAGCTAACTTCATTTCTTGCTGTGCTTGATGCATGACCAAATGTAAGGGCAGTTCTAGAATTCTCTACAACTAGAGCTGGGAACATTTCTGTCTATGCTAATGTTAAGAGGACAGGTAGCTAAGTACAGGTCCCTGGATCTCTCAGTTACCCGCATATGAACTAAGCTGAGTCACTGCATCTAAACCAGCTCATCATTACACATCATCTTTCACCTCATGGCAGCCGTCTTAAGTGTAGAGCTAAGGCACAGATCACTGGGTCTTAAACATCCATAGGCATAGGAATAACCTAGGGTTCATTCCAAATAGGTAGTCCTGGGCTCCAACCACCCAGCTTCTGATCAGTGAATATGGAGTGGGGGAGCCAGGAATCTGCCTTTATCAGGCACACCTCCCACCCCAGGTCGTTCTAGAATCTGGACCCAACCTCTGGACAAACTTTCATAGAAGAATTTAACTACCATGTTCAAGGGTAGCTTTGTAGCTCTTACCAAATTTAGCATTGGAGAATTGCAGTGGGGTAAAGAGAATCTACCTCATACACCCAATAGCCATCTGAGAACAGGTCTACAAGGAGAACTCAGGCCTGCCTGAATCACAACACATGAAACTCTCAGGACAAATGTGACCTGAGAGTCACAATTCCGGTGAGTTTGAGTGGGAATTAGTTAAGCTTATATCTCGCTGGTGATTGATATGTGTGATGGAGAAAGATGTACTTGACAAGTTGGATTTATTAGGACATTAATAAAAACTTGTGCTTTTTTTTTTTTTTATTTTTGACACAAGTAATTCTGCTCCTCTCCTTTCCCCCTTGCAACCTTCCACTCACTATTCCTGGACACGCTCACATCCACGATACCCACGTGTGTACTTTTATATTTTTGATAGTTCTAGACGTAAAATGAAAGATATTATTAAGAACTCTGAGTTTAAGCAAGTGGAGATGGCTCTTTAGTAAATGTTTCTAATGCTTGTAAGAAATAGATCAGAACCCATAATTATTTATATCACAAAACCATATTTTGTCTTTCAGTGAAGACTAAAGAAACTTCAGCTTTTAAGTAAAATGCCAAAAAATTCGAAGATTTCTTGTCTGCTTGAGATTTTAACAAAGATGTAAAAAACAAGTAGTTGTAGAGATTTTAATAAGAAGGGCTATGTTATTTTCTTATCTTAGCCAATCACTCAGTACGCATACAGGAGGGGTCTTTGAGAGAGTCTGACATCCTCTGGAGGTATTAAACCATTTGCACACCATGCTCTCCTAGGCCTAGGGATGCTGCACCCTGTTATGTGTGTGTCTGTCTGGTGTTCCCAACGTTTAGGGGTCTCACTCTCGATGCAGTATACATATAAGCCTTAGGGAAGGCAGGGGGACCTGATATGGCCCCAACTGCACTCAGATGGCCTCTCCCCATCCCAGATGTTGCCCTAGTGGTGCGGGTCCACTCTTTGGGGTACAGATGTAAATAGTGGATGACAGAATAGGCCAGACTCCCCAGCGCCAGGAAAATTCTGGAACAGACCTTGGACATAGGTTTTGGAGAAGAACACAAACAGGTTTGACACAGACACATCTTGGCTGACAAACTGTTATTCCAGCCTATTCCAAAGCACTATTGTGTTGCAATTTTTCAGTCACAGAAATGTCTCTGTACTTCTAGGTAGCACGATCATGAGGACTTTGGAAGTTCATGGTGTCTAATAGTGGGATCTTGTAGTTGGCATAGAAAATCCAGGTTCTGGTGCATTTAATGATGCTGCATAAATAGTTCTGTTTGCTCAATAGTTGTGAAAAACACATGAACATTTTTGGAGAGAACTGACTGGATAACTTGAAAACTCTCCCAGCACAAGATATCTTAAAATGGTGGGGAGGATGGAGTATGATGAGGCAAAGTAATGAGAACTGACAAAATTAAGAGGTGGGTGTACAGATGTTTGCTACTATAGTCCCTATTCTTTCAGTATGCTTAAAATATCCAGAATAAATAAAACTCACATTGTGAGAACCTTTTCAAACTCATGTAATCCACCTTATTGCCTCATATATGTTAGGGTTATCAAAATGGGCCCCAGGGTGGCTCAGTGGGTTAAAGCCTCTGCCTTCAGCTCAGGTCATGATCTCAGGGGCCTGGGATCGAGGCCCGCATCGGGCTCTCTGCTCAGCAGGGAGCCTGCTTCCTCCTCTCTCTCTGCCTGCCTCTCTGCCTACTTGTGATCTGCTCTCTCTCTCTGTGTCAAATAAATAAATAAAATCTTAAAAAAAAAAAAAGGGAAATAATAAGTATTGGTAAAGATGTGGAGAAGTTGAAATCCCAGAGCACTGTGGTGAGAAAGTGAAATGTGCAGTCACTATGGAAAACAATATAGCAGGTCTTCAAAAAATTAAAAACAGAACTACAGTTTGATCCAGCAGTTCTACTTCTGGGTATCTACCCAAAAGAATTCAAAAGCAGGGTCTTGAAGAAATAGCGGCACACTCATGTTTGCAGCATTATTCACGAAAGCTAAAAGGTAGAAGCAAGCTAAGTGTCTATCAGTGGGTGAATGGACAAAACAAAATGTTATCTATGCATACATTGGAATATTAGAAAGAAAGAAATCGTGTCACATGCTACAAATGGAGAAATAAGAGAAATAAGTCAGTCAGAGAAGGAAAAATACTGCAAAATTCCACTTATATGAAGTACCTACAGCGGTCAAACTCATAGAGGGAGAAGGCGGTGGTTGCCAAGGGCTGGGGGTGAGGGGGGATGGGCATTATTGTTTAATGAGCGCAGAGTTTCATTTTTGCAAGAGGAAAAGAGTTCTGGAGATTGCTCGCACAACAATATGTATGTATGTAACAATACTGAGAACCGTATGCTTAAAAATGGGTAAGAGGGTAAGTGTTATTTCATCACAACTAAAAATTAAAATAAAATTTAAATCCACCTTAGAGAGTCAATAAAATTATACTGGCTATTGGATGAATCCACAAACGCTTCTCATCTGGGGACACAGAGCTCAAAATGGTGGATGTGAAACATACCCTCCTTTGCCTATATACAAATTTGGCTCCTGAGGTTAACTTTTCCAGCTCTACTTTCCCAGGTGAGTCTTCTCTTCCTCAAGTAGTGCTTTTGATCAGTTTAGTTGTGAAAGTTCTCGTTGCTGTCTTCGAAATGGGCCTTGTCTGGTGGTACCAGACCCACAATACTGCTTTGTCAACCATTTTCTTGGGACAAGAGCCTAGATGTCAGGGCTCAATCCAGAGCTCTTTATTCCAGAAGAACTATACCGTGATAACTATGCCTGCCTCTGAGATGCTTCTTGGGTTATTTCCCATCCTATCATTTTTAAAGTGTACAATTCAGTAGTTTTAGTATATTCACAAAGTTGTACAACTATCACCACAGTCTGACTCCACAACATTTTCATCACCCTCAACAGAAACCCAAACCTATTATCAGTCACTCCGCACTTCCTTCTCACCCCAGGCCCAGGCGATTGCCAATATATGTTCTGTTTCTGCGGATTTGCCTATTCTGGACATTTTATATAAATGGACTCATACAGCATGTGGCCTTTTGTGACCTGTGTCTTTCACATATTTTCAAGTTCCATTCGTATGATAGCATGTATCAGTACTTCATTCCTTTTTATGGCCAAATAGTATTATTGCATGGATATATCACATGTCATGTGATATTTGGGTAGTTTCTACGTTGGGGCAAATATTAGTAATATTAGTAATGCTGTTTTCAACATCTGTTAACAAGTCTTTGGTAGGCCCATATTTTCAGTTCTATTGAGTATGTATCTAGGAGTGGAGTTAACAGGTGATATGTTAACTCTGTGTGTAACCTTTTGAGGAACTGTCAAACTGTTTTCCAAAGCAGTTGTACATTTTTCTATTCCTACCAGCAGTGTATGAGGATTCCACCTTCCTACCATCCTTACAGACACTTACTGTTCATCCTTTTGATTATAGTCATCCTTGCAGGTGTGAAGTGTACCTAGCAGTGGTCTTGATCTACAGTTCTCTAATGAGTAATGGCATTGAGCATCTTTTCATGTGCTTATTGACCATTTGTATAGCTTCTTTGGAGAAATATCTGTTCAAAAACTCGGCCTATTTTTTAATTGGGCCATTTGTCTTTTTACTATTGAGTCATAAATCTTCTTTATGTGTTGTGGTTACTAGTCTCTTATCAGATATATAATTTATGGGAGCCTGGGTGGCTCAGTACTAAGTGACGTCTGTATTCCCCACCGCATTAACATTTAAGATTACACTCTGTTCGGTGAGCTCTATAAAGGAGAAAAAAATTACTTTCATTTTATCCTGCTGTCAGCCTGTGCATTTCGTTTGCAGGCAAATTTACTTTTGTAGAGCTCACACGTCTTGAAATGTGCTCACCGAGACCTTTTTCTCAACCCTCTCTCTCCACTATTTCCAATGGAGCTTGTCACTTTTTACATTCCTCTGTCTTATAGTGCTAGAATGTTCTGCTGAAGACTCATGAAGATGACTGATTCCAGTCAACCCTCCTTAATATTCACTTCGGAGAACTGGGGGCCCCGAGAAGGACGGAACTATTTGCCAGAAGTCTCAGAAGTAATTTGGAGCAAGGCTTGGGACAGAACTTTGATTTTCTAGTCCTGAAGCTGTTTCTCGTCAAAAAACCCCCCTACATCCAGACTAGGGCAGATTTTCTTTTTACCTGAGCTCCTCCCTTCTGGGCTTCCCATAATTTTCACCTTTGTTGTTAAGATTCATCTTTCCTGTGCACCTTCATCCCCATCTCCTACCCTCCGTCAAGGAACTCCTGCCTTTGAGAAAGTGTTTTGGTTTTTTTTTAAAGATTTTAATTTACTTGAGAGAGAGAGAGAGAGAGCACAAGTAGAGAGAGGAGGCAGGGCAGAAGGAGAGGGAGAAACAGACTCCCCGCTGAGCAGGGAGCTCAATGAGGGCCTCAATCCCAGGACCCCAGGATCGAGACCTGAGCTGAAGGCAGATGCTTAATTGGCTGAGCCACCCAGGTGCCCCAAGCAAGTGTTTTGATAGTAATTCCAGTGCTGTATTCATGTGTCCTTTTGATACACATTTTCATTGGGTTTTATAGCATTGAGAGGGGAAAAACATTTATTTATGTGACCGACAACATCACAGGATTATTAGGGAGAAATATGACTACCATAAGAATGCATGAGTAATATGCAATAAAAACTTGCTGGATGCTCTTAAAGGGAAATTCACATGCATTTGGGGATCCAGGTGAACCTGTGAAACTAAAGATTAAGTGTGACTTTTGGTGCATCCACTCCTTTCAGTGGCCTTGGCCCATTTGGCCCCTCCCCCTCATGTAGGGTGTCCTGAGCTCCTGTGCCCACACTGCGCAGTTGCTCTTCCCAAGGGCCAGTCCCCGATGACAGGGACATCGCATCCCATTGCTTCCTTCTTTTCCCTGAAGATTTAATCTGATGTATTTCTTAATTTAAAAAGCCTTTTTGGGGGCACTTGGGTGGCTCAGTCGGTTAAGCGTCTGCCTTCAGCTCAGGTCATTGATCCCAGGGTCCTGGGATCAAGCCTCGCATCAGGCTCCCTGCTCAGTGGGAAACCTGCTTCCCTCCACTTTACCCCTAGCCCCTGGTAACCACATTGCATTTTTTGTTCATTTAAGTGACCACTTTAGATAACTCAGTGAACTGGAATCATACCATATTTGTCTTTTTGCAACTAGCTTATTCCTTTTAGTCTAATGTCCCTAAGATAATATCCATGTTGTGGCATAACCAGGATTTCCTCCTTTTGTAAGGCTGAATCATGTTCCATTGTATGTGTATACCACATTTTATTGATCCAGTCATCTGTTGAGATGGACATTCAGGTTTCTTCCACCTCTTGGCTTCTGTGAATAATGCTGCAATGTACATGGAAGTGGACATATCTCTGAGATCCTAGTTTTGATTCTTGTGGATATATCCCTAGGAATGGGAATTCTGTATCATATAGTTATTCTATTTTTAACTTTTTGAGGAATCCCCACTATTTTTCACAGTGGCTGTACCATTTTACATTCCCACCAAGAGTGCACAAGGGTTCCATGTTCTTCACAATTTCCTAGCACTTTGTTTTCAGGTTTTTTTTTTTATTGTGGTCATACTAACAGGTGTAAGGTGATATCTCACCGTGGTTTGGATTTGCATTTCCCTGATGATAATGATGTTGAACATCTTTTCATATGCTTGTTGGCCATTCATTTATCTTCTTTAGAGAAAGATCTATTCAAGTCCTTTGCACATATTTTAATTGGGCTATTTGATTCTCAGTGCTGAGTTTTAAGAGTCCTTTATATATTCTGGACATTAACCCCTTTTCACTCTATTTACTGTTTCCTTTGTTGCACAGAAGTTTTTCCTCTCAGCTTTATTGAGATATAAGTGACATAATTTGTGTAAGTTTAAGGGGTACAATGTGATGATTTGATATATGTATGTAATTACAAAATGGTTATCACAATAAGATTAGTTGACATATTCATCACCATACAGTTACCATTTTTGTGTGTGATGAGAACTTTTAAAATCTGCTGTCATAGTGACTTTCCAGTATATAGTGCAGTATTGTTAACTATGGTCACCATACTGTACATTAGATCTTCAGAACTTATTCAGCTTAGAGGTGGAAGTACTCCTTGACCATTTTTACCCATCTTCCTCAACCCCCTCCACTGACATCCACCAATCTGTTCTCTGTTTCTATAAGTTGTTATGTTTTGCCTTTAAGATTCCACATATAAGTGAGATCATAACAATATTTGTCTCTCTGACTTCTCTCACTTAGCATAATGTTCTCAAGGTCCATCTATGTCATCACAAATGGCAGATTTTCTTCTTTTTGTGGCTGATGTGTGTGCGTATACATATAAACGTGTATAACTCACAGTTTCTTTATCCATCATGTGTTGATCTGTTGATGGACACAGGTTATTTCTATTTCTGGGTAATTGTGAGTAATGCTGCAATGAACACTGGGGTGCAGATATCTCTCTGAAATAGTGATTCAGTTTCCTTCAGATATGTACCCAAGTGCTATTACTAGATCATAGAGTTGTTCTAGTTCTAATTTTTCAGGAAAACTCCATACTGTTTTCCAAAATGGACGCACCAATTTACATTCCCACCAACAGTGCATGAGGGTTCCCTTCTCTCCACATCCTCACCAGCATTTGCTATCTTTCATGTTTCTCATGACAGCCATCCCAATAGGCATGAGATGATATCTTGTTGTGATTTTAATCTGAACTTCCCTTACAATTAGTGCTGTTGAGCACCTTTTCATGAAATGTTGGCCATTCATATATCTTCTTTGGGAAAATGTCTGTTTTTGTCCTTTGTTCATTTTGTAATCAGATCATTTGTGTTTTTTCTATTATGTTATTTGTATATTAACCCCTTATCAGATTTTTGGTCTGCAAATATTTTTCCCGTTACATAGGTTGCATTTTCATTTTGTTGATTATTTCTCTTGCTGTGCAGAGGCTTTTTAGCTTGATATAGTACCACTTGTTTGTTTTTACTTTTGTTGCTGGCACTTCAGGTGTCATATCTGGAAAATCATCATTAAGCCCAATGTCCAGGAGCTTTTCCCCTATGTTTTCTAATAGGAATTTTATGATTCAGATCTCACATGTAAGTCTTTAACCCATTTCAATTTAATTTTTGAGTGGCATAATTTTTGTGAGTTACATGCAATGTATCCTGCATTGAGGATTCTTGGCTCCCTCGTCAAATATTTGTTGACTGTATATGTGTGGATTTCTTTCTGGGATCTTGATTCTGTTCCTCTGGCGAGTACCATACTTTTTTGATTAGTATAGATTTGTAATACAGTTTGAAATCAGGATGTTTTTGTGTGGTTCCATACTAACTTTAGGATTATATTTTCTACTTCTATAAAATCTGTCAGAATTGGATAGGGATTGCATTGAATTGGCTTTGGATAGCATGGACCTTTTTTTTTTTTTTAAGATTTTGTTTATTTATTTGCCAGAGAGAGAGCATGAGCAGGGGGAGCAGCAGGCAGAGGGAGAAGCAGGCTCCCCGCAGAGCAGGGAGCCCAACAGAGGACTCAGTCCCAGGACACTAGGATTACAACCCGATCCGAAGGAGATGCTTAACCAAATGAGCTACCCAGCCATCCCTAGCGTGGATATTTTAATAATATTAATTCCAATGATCCATGAGCATAGGATATTTTTCCATTTATTTTTGTCTTTTTCAATTTCTTTAATCAATGTCTTACAGTTTTCAGGGTACAGGCCTTTCACTTTTTTGGCTAAATTGATTCCTAAGTATTTTTTTGTTTTTGATGTTATGGAGAACGGGGATTATCTTCTTTCTTTATTTTCAGGTAGTTTGTTGTTAGTATATAAAATCACAACTGATTTAGGTTTGTTGATTTTGTATCCTGCTGCTTTACTGAATTTGCTTTTAGTTCTAACAGTCTTCTGGTGGGGTCCTTAGAGTTTTCTATATATGAGATCATGTATCCTGCAGAGACACTCCGTTATGAACACCTCAGAGAACTGGGTTCATCTGTTCTCCAGATGAGATTCAAATGTTGTGTATGGGGGAAGAGAGGAAGGATTAGAGGAGGAATGAGATAAGATTTTCCTGTAGAAAAGCCCACACTTAAGCATATATATCCATTTAGGAGAAATTTCATCCTTTTTCATAGCTGTAGCATCCCAAACTCCCATTTCATTACTCTTGTAGGGAAAAAAATAACATAGATGGATCCCTTTCTTCTGCATGTCCATTTTGTCACTTCTGATTATTAACCGAGTAGGATTACTCTAAGTAGGGATGATTTCAGCACTTTATAATGATTACTTGATTACAGTGATTCAGTGATTAGAGTCTACTGCCTGTAGCCTTTATAATCACAGTGGCCTTAAGTAATCCTGCTATATTAAAAAAGAATGCAGTGGAAGTGAAACTCCTTCTCAGCTAACTTCTGCATCAGCATGTCCACTACCTACCTGCTACTGATGTTTTTAATTCTGCAGCATCAACTAGCCCCCTTTCTTACCCAAGTATCAGCCAATCACTTAAAGAATCTTTAGATTCTAGACTTCTAGCGTATAACCAGATTTGATAAAATCAAATTTGATTAACTAGTAGATAGAATCTAAATTTCAGTTTTTCCCCAAAAAGGGCATCCATACAGTTTTAAGCATATTTGTTATTCTACTTAGCACTTACAGGAAGTTTCAGGCATAAAAAAATTGCAACAGTTTTTGGGTACAACTTTATACTATGGTTACAGCACAAAAACCACACCACTGAGAGTAGTGACCATGTGACAGTCACCATCCATGTGATCTCCCCAGGTCATCTCTATACATAGCCTAAAATAAGCAGGGACTGGAGTAAGGGCTCCTTTCTTATATCACAGGTCCCATCACAGCACAGACAAAGTGTGGCTCACGGACAATTTGCATTACGAACACATATTCTCCTATGAAGGATTTCATGCAAATCACTTTGGCCAATTGAACTTAAATTTAAATTAGCTGCTAAAGTCCAAATTAAATATGACCTTCTTGGGTCAACAACTTTTCTGATTTCCATTGCATCTCAGCTACAGAAAGCTTTGCTGATAGAGTCTAATCCTTCAGAAGAATCTTTACCCCAGGAAGGTCTTGCTTTGATGTGAATTTTCACCAAGTCTTTAATGACATTTCCATTAGGTAGTAAATGTTGACATAAAGAGCTAGACTCCTTCAAGGTGCTGGATATGTCCCCATCTAGATCTGGGCACAGAGCTGTACTATAAAAATGTGTCCCATTTTATTTTTCTTTTATCTGTATTCTCCTTTTATTTTTTAAAAAGATTTATTTATTTATTTATTTATTTATTTTAGAGAGAGAGTGCAAGGGGAGGGGAAAAGGGAGAGAGAGACTCCCCTCTGAGCATGGAACCTGATGCAGGGTTCAATCCCAGGACCCCAAGATCATGACCTGAGCTGAAATCAAGAGTCAGACGCTTAACTGACTGAACCACCCATGCACCCTGTTCTCTCATTTTAGATTATTTATTTATTTATTTTAGCTAGAGTATTTTAGGGTTGACATCTTATTATTTCACTATAGACATTTTATTGTACATCTCTAAGAAATAAAGATTTAAAAGAAAATACATAAGCATAATGCCATTTTATTCTAGAAAAAAATTAACAGTGAAAAAAAAAGTTTTTTTACTATGTGTCACTGATACTGTCACTGATAGTTGTGTATAGCTGCTTGCCCTTAGCCTCTCAGCCTCACTTTCCTAAGTGGGAGATGAGGTCCTACTGCTTAGGGTTGCCAGAGATTAAATGGGACCTTGCAGGATTGCACTTGGCTTAGTACCTATTATAGAGTTCAGTAAATGGTAGCTATTTTTTTAAAAGATTTTATTTATTTACTTATTTGTCAGAGAGAGAGAGAGCACAAGTAGGGGAGCCTTAGGCAGAGGTAGAGGAAGAAGCAGGCTCCCCGCTGAGCAAGGAGCTGGATGTGGGACCCGATCCCAGGACCCTAGGATCATGACCTGAGCCAAAGGCAGCCACTTAACCAACTGAGCCACTCAGGCGTCCCAATGGTACCTCTTAGTATGAATTACATCTATCCTTCATAGTTTTAGAAAAAAAATTAAAAATAACCACCCTTCTCGATTTATATTCTCTTTGAGCCATGTTTATAAAAACAAAAGCCTTTTGGTGATTATCTGCTGGTGCACAGGGAGAAGAAAGCAGGACATTGTCTCTTCCCTTGCCTCCCTGAGCCACACACACACAGGTCTTTTGACCTTGTACAGCTGTGCTGGGAGACAGAGCTGTGGGGCCGGGGGTGGTGGAATGCATTGCCAGGCACTGTCGGATGAGATGAGCACTTTGCGGCCTTCTTATCCAGCAGCTGCCTGCATTTAGTGAGGAATCTGTCCTATCAGTAATCCCTAGGGCTCAGATGATGGCCTGATTAATAAACTAATATTTATGAAACTTTTTTAAAGATTTTATTTATTACTTATTTGACAGAGAGAGAGAGAGAACACAAGCAGGCAGGCAAAGGGAGAGGAAGAGGGAGAAGCAGGTTCCCCGCTGAGCAAGGACCCTGATACAGGACTCAGTTCCAGGATGCTGGGATCATGACCTGAAGATCATGACCTGGGATCATGAGCCTAAGGTAGATGCTTAACTGAATGAGCCATCCAGGTGGACTTTTATGAAACCTTCTTAACTGGCATAACAAGGATCAAGACATCAGACTCTACAGCCAGACTTGGCTCCAATCCCACCTGCCACTTCCGTCACGGCTCTTGGGGCGAGTTGCTTGATCTCTTTGGGCCTCTGTTTCTACATCTTTAAAATAAAAGTAATAATGGCACATACCTCATAGATTATTATAAGAATTAAATGAGTCAATTATACATAAAGTATCTGGTGCTATATACCATGTTTTTCATTATTATTTTCTGTACGCTAGGCCCTGTGGTGATGGGGGGATACAGAAGTACAAATGTACTTTTAGTGATTGTTTTTAAAGATTTTATTTATTTGAGGGAGAGAGAGAGAGAGAGAATGAGTGGGGGGGAAGGGGCAAAGGGAGAAGCAGACCCCCTCCTGAGCAGGGAGCCCAATGCAGGCCTCAATCCCAGGACCCCGGAATCCTCACCTGAGCCAAAGGCAGACGTCCAACTGACTGAGCCATCCAGGCGCCCCACTTTTAATGATTTTTTAAAGGAAATTATTTGCATGAAACTGTTAGAGAGCAATAGATAACCAGTTTAAGAATGTCCACCATATATGTAAATGCTGAGAAAATTCCAGTAGGGAAAGTTCACCTCAGGGTGAATAGTTTTGTTTTGTTGAATAGTATAAAGATCGAAAGGAACATTTTCAGGGAAAGAGTGTTTGGTGTTTGACAAAAAGGATCAGTTGAATTTAGTTCATGTTAATTTAGAGGTCCTTGTTCCATTGGTCTATAAAATGAAGAAGTGGTTTAGCCTACCCAATTTTTAAATAGGTTTTAAGGAAAGTACTTAAAGCAGACATGTACCTACCCATTCTTACAAAACTTTCCCTCAAATATACATGTAAGGGAAAGTGTTTTATATGTGCCTGCATACGTAACTATCTTGATCTTCATCAGATATTAGGCATAGAGACAATAGTTTCTGAGAAAGAAAAGGATTCCTTTTTTTTTTTTTTTACTCATTTATTCCCTCATAGTGATGATGATAGGGACACTGTGAAATGAAGTGTTAGATAAAGGTCCTATCATTGATGAGCTAAGAGTCCAGCTGGCAAGGCAGAACTAATTGAGTCTCTCCCTAAATAACATAAAAACAGTACTTTGAAACCTATATTTTAATATTAATTTATTAGTTAGTTAATGTGTTAAGATATTGATTGGCTTTCTCTGCTGAAGTCCTCAATTCTTAGCCTGGTTCCAGCCTACCTCTCCAGCTTCGTTTCTCTTTGCTCCTTGTCCTCAGCCCCCCAGCTTACAACTAAAGACTCTGCCATACTTTCCATGCTCTGTACTTTGTATTTTCTAGTCCTGTTGTCTAGAATGATTTTATCTCCATTCTCTCTTCCTAATGAACTCATATTCATTATTTTAAGAGCTTCCATATTGTCATCTTCTCTGCTCAAACTTGCTTGCAAACTGGTCTTCTGAGCTCCCACAAAATGTCATTCAAACCCCTCTGGCAGTTTTTATTGGCCTGTTACAATCTTTTTACATGTCACTTTCTGATCGGTGACAGGAGTCCCCCTGGGATCTCCAGCACCAAGCACAGTGTAAGGGAGAATTATGGAAACTCAATATATGTTGAGGAATGGAAAACGTAATGGGTGGTATATGAAATAAGAGCTAAAAATAAGACCACAGAGAATGTGTTTTAGGAGAATAGAAATGGAAAGGATAGAAATGTAAAGAACATGAACGCTCTCTGTTACAGGCTAAATTATGTCCCCCCTCCCCCTCAAATTCGTATGTCGAAGTCCAAATCCCCAGTATCTCAGAATGTGACTATATTTGGAGAAAGAGGTCATTAAGTTAAGGTGAGGTTATTAGGATGGGCCCTAATCCAATATGACCAAGTATCCTAATATGAAAAGGGGATTAGGACACAGGCACACACAGAAGGAAGGCACCTAGTCTTTAGGCATAAAAAGAAGGTAGCCCATCTACACTCCAAGGAGAGAGGCCTCAGAAGAAACTAACCCGCTGACCTCTTGATCTTGAACTTCTAGGCTCCAGAACTGTGAGAAAATAGATTTCTGTTGTTTAAGTGCCCAGTCTGTGATTAACACCAATTAATAGACATCTTTCCCATCTTTCATCTTTCATCTGCTAGACCCCAGGGGTTATTTTTTCTGTATACTCAACTTTTCTTTGTATATGAAACTGTGAACCATTCGCCATTGAAGTTGGTGACAATCATGACAGATTTTTTGGTTTCCTGTACTTCCTCTCACTTCACTTGAGCAGTTGTGCAGCAGAGACCAGCCCTGTTGGTGGATCAGTTAGCAGTCAGTCAGTCAGCTAGTGGCATTCACAGAACAACACCCGCATTGTGTTTCACTGGGTCTAAGAACCAACAATTCAATAATTGTTCATTCCCAACATGGACTCCGCTGGGGCTGGGGCCCGTGGAGTTGGCTCTCACTCGGGAGCAAACTTCACAAACAAGTTCAAGGTGAGGGCCATGTCCACCTTACAGAGATTTTGCACTGCAGGTATGAAACCAAGGACCTGCTAAAAGAAATGAGGATAGTAGGTAATCTTGTACAGAAAGAGACGACAAAAGAAAAATCTTGTTCCTAAATTCATTACAGATTCCAGATAAAGGGGATCGGGTGCATTTGAACAAATGTGGGAATGTGAATTCAAAAGGTAACCATGTGCTAATGTCTGTGGATCCTTCTGAACATTTGAGGAATTGACTGATAGGATTTTAGTTGCATTTCCTCTCTGAAAACTATATTTCTGGGAACCTGCAGATTAGGCACAAACATGAAGGGAAGATAAAGGGAGAAAAAAGGGGGGAAGGGAGGGAATTTATGCTTGCCAGAGTAGTGGAGGGAATAAATGAACCTTTAAGACTGTATCGGGGGAAGGAAATACTAGAAATTAAAGCAGATATATTAAGTAAAGGAAGAGAATGAAATGTGAGATCACAAAATGGCTGGGTGTTCAGATGCTCCTTTGAAGTGTTCCTTTCACAACAGAACGTTCTAAGGCCCTGGCTCTCTGCTCAGTTCCAGTTCCCTGGGTAATGCCAGTGAAAATGTCCTATGTGCATAGCAACGATGACAGCTGGACCCAGGGAGAGAAACATTCATAATCAAAACTACCACTGTGTAGTTCTAAGAAGCCAGGAACATGGTTTGCCAAACTGAAAACACCAAACCAACCAACCTAGGGCCTTAGTAAGGAATGAAAGCAAAAGTAAATGCACTAGCTTTTGATTTAAGTAAGCCAGCTCTCTTGGAAAAAATGAAAAACAAGTGATGTCAGTTCTGTGTTTCTGGAAATTCATAGAGAAAAATCATCCTTTCACCAAAGGTCCTTCAGTGCGGACTCTTACATTTTTATAGTAACATGTCTCTGAATTCTACATGAGAAATAGAAAAGCCCAGTGATAATCTCTATATGCACTTTCTTCCCTTTATTTTCAAAATTTTATTGAAGCTGTATATGTTCGTGGTGTAAAAAAAAAAAAAGCAGTGAGTAGAGAAGAGGAAACTCTTATAGTCATTTCTGAGTTAGACCCTTCGGTGGTAACTTATAACTCTAAACAAGATGCATCAGTTGTTCATTGACTGATACATTAATATATCAATTCAGGTGGTATCTTTTGAGTAGTATGAAAGAGGTTCATTTACATTCTCCTTAGTTCTTCTCTCGTTTTTAACAACTGCTATGTTCAGTCCTTCCATTGGTTCCCTTTGCACCTTTGTTTGTACCTAGACTGAAACCTGGATTTCTTGTTCCTTCAACATTGAACTTAACCCCTCAGTGAGATGTTGCCTGTTGATATGTTAGAATAAAGTCCTCAGTTAATCATTCTGGATGGTTGAGGTGTGAGGCGCTGCCTCTCTGTTAATCACACTGTCAATGGGGAGTCTGTTTTGGGGGCAGGGCCTGCTGAATCTAGGGACTTGCTTCCTGGTGAGTTTGTATGGACACTCACCCTTAGAGGGGGAAGTCTCCTTCCGAGGTTCATTTGATTTCTCTTTAGAAGAACCCTCCTGTTGGAGCCGGGGAGTAAATGCTGGCTCCTTTCCAGTAACACACAGGACTAGGGGAGACGTGTGCTGTGGCTCTGTAGGCAGACTTCCAATTTGTTCCTGCTTTTCAGCACCTTTCCTTGTTCTTACTCTGTAAGCCTACTGGCCCCACGCCCAGAGCTTCCCTGGGGTTTTGCCAGAAAGACTGGCTCCTACTCCTCACTCCCTCACTCCCTCCTGTGAGTATTCTGGGCTGCAGTTTACTCTACTCGGGTTTTTTTTGTTTTTGTTTTTGTTTTTTTTTTTGAGAGAGAGAGAGAGAGAGAGAGCATGAGCAGGGGAGGGCAGACTCCCCACTGAGCAAGGAGCTCCCAGGCGCCCCTACTCTACTTAATTTTAAGCAGCAACACACTTGCATTTGCTTTGTCTTCCGGAAATGTTTAAAATCTCTGTCCCAGATGCCAAGGTGGCTCAGTTGGTTAAGCAACTGCCTTCTGCTCAGGTCATGATCCCAGGGTCCTGGGATGGAGCCCCACGTCAGGCTACCTGCTTGGCAGGGAGTCTGCTTCTTCCTCTGCCTCTGCGTACCACTCCCCTGCTTGTGCTGTCTCTCTCTCTGACAAATAAATAAATAAAACTTTAAAAAAATAAAATAAAATAAAACAAAACAAAACAAAATAAAATCTCTGCCCTGCCAATGACAGTCCCCTCTCCAGAACATAGACATGATGTACTTGTCCTGAGTCAGCCATATTGAATTGGAGCTAAAAACCTATTCTTGAAAAACAGAGCTTGCACTATACACACCCTTTCAGAGCCTCTTTCCCCATATTTAGCCATATGTTTTGAAGTATTTCCTACATCATTATTATCTTTTTATTTTTATTTATTTATTTTTTAAGATTTTATTTATGTATTTGTCAGAGAGAGAGAGAGCACAAGCAGGCAGAGTGGCAGGCAGAGGCAGAGAGAGAAGCAGGCTCCCCACTGAGCAAGGAGCCTGATGTGAGACTCGATCCCAGGACTTTGGGATCATGACCTGAGCTGAAGGCATCAGCTTAACCGACTGAGACACCCAGGCGTCCCCATTATTATCTTTTTAAATGTGTGCATAGTATTCCATTATATGGATAGACTGTAATTTACTTAATCAGCACCCTAATACCGGGCATTTAGGTTGCTTATAAATTTTACTATAGTAAATTAATCTGCAGCTAATATCTTTGTTAGTATCATCTGTGAGCATCGCTGACCATTTCCTGGGAAGATGTGTCTAGAAGTGAAATCACTACATCAAAGGGTTGCACGTTTGTAAGGTTTTAGATACACATTGGTAAACTACTTTACAGAAAATTTATATCAAATTTCACTCTCATTCGACCCGAGTACTAATTTTCTTCCAACCCTGGATGTTATTACACTTTTAAACTCACAAATTTGATGGGCAAAAATGCCTTATTTTGTTTGCTGACTGTGTTGTTACTATGTAATTCCAGCTATAGGAGAATAATGACACTCTGTTTCTTTACCTGTACTGGGGGCCCACAGAGAAAGTGGGGAGGAGTCAAAATTGGAACATAGAGAATCAATGCAGCCATGTTCTGCTGGTTAAGCCTGCCTCTCCCAGAGCCCCCTCAGTTCTTCCAGGCTTGAGAGCATTTGTCAAAGAGAGGGAAAGGAAGGGAGGAAGATGGGTCTAGATCAGACTTCATTCCCCTTTATCCGGTGGCATCTACAGGGAAAAGTGAGAATGAACCTGAGGAGTGGACTGCATCTTAGGGCCAGGACTGATGGAACTAGATCCCAACTCACTTAAGGTTGAAATAAGGCTGTGGATCAACTCCACACTCTTGGAACTTTCTGAACTTTTGTAGAGACTAAGTGCTTCCCTTGAAATGCATTAGCCCTGAGGATTTGTTACCTCCTGATCTGGGCTTAAACTTTGCTAAGACCAAGGAGGATGGTGGGAGAGAAGCAGGGTTTGGGGATAAATTCCTATTTTTCATTCATCAAGCCTTTACTGAACTCCTACCACTTGCCAAGCGTTGTGCTAGATCCTGGGGACACAGAAATGAAATAACCACATCCTTGCTGTTGAGGTGCGTAAAAGCTATTTAAGGAATAAATATTTAATTTATGATAATACAGTGACAATTTTATAGCCAATAAAGCAAATTACACATAGGAAGGGTGTATCTTTCCAGTTAATAACCAACTTCAGGTAAGGATGGGAAGAATTGAGCAAGAACTGAACACTGAGGCTTCTGGACCTCTGCTAAAGACTGAATACATTTGTATTATCTGTGATTATAACATAATTCTTGACTCCTTTATTAATAAGAATAAGAAAAGAGACTAGGGGAAAATTTTTTCTAATTCTTACAGAATAAGCTATAATGTCTTCCATCCTTTCCATCTTTATTGCTAGTATTTTAATTTAGGCACCCATTATTTTTATCTCTCTAAAAGGGATCTTGACCCCTGGAATCCATCCTTACATGGGGCTGTATCAAATCAAGCATTTTTTCTCTCTATCATTTGTGCTTTATTTGTCTTATTCAAAGTCCTCTTTCCTCAATCTCACTGTTATGTATATTCCACTTGTTTCTAAAAGTTTTATTCAAGTTTCGGTTTTGAACATTTACTTTTGTCTCCATTTGACTAGAATTATTTTTATTTATGGTATGATTATTTCTCCTAAGTTCTAATGCCATCTTGCCATGTCCTAACTTATTAAATAAACACGGGTCCATTTTGGATTCTCCATTTATTCCATTGGTTTTATCATCTCTATTACCATACTGTTTTATTACTACAACTTTTTTATAAGTCTTCATTTCAAATAAGACAAATCATAATCACTGGTTTTTCGAAGTTGTCTTTGGTCCTTTACTTTCAACATCCATTTGAAGAGCCTGTAAACTTTCTCAAAATATCCTGTTGGCCTTCTGATTGAAGTTGCACTGAATTTTAGATTATTTGGGAGACAATTGCCCTCTGTGTGATATTAAGTCTTCCCATCCAGGAACATTGTAAATCTTACTGGTTTTTTGGTCTTTTTAATTTAGACTATCATTTTCTGTGAGTAGCGACAGCTGTCTCTTCCTTTTCAGTTGTTGTTTTTCTTTTTTTATAGATTTTATTTATTTATTTGACAGAGAGAGAGATTACAACTAGGCTGAGAGACAGACAGAGAGAGAGAAGGAAGCAGGCTCCCTGCTGAGCAGGGAGCCCGATGTGGGCCTCGATCCCAGGACCCTGAGATCATGACCTGAGCCGAAGGCAGAGGCTTTAACCCACTGAGCCACTCTTTGTGCCCTTCCTTTTCAGTTTGTCTTTTTTTCCCCTCTTCTTGTCTTATTCTATGGGCTAGATCACTTTTATAATTTTGAAAAGAAGTGGCGATAAGGTATCTTTGCTATTTTCTTTAAAAAGAAAACTCCTAATATTTTATCTTTAAATACAATATTTGCACTAGGTTTTTCATGGATGCTCTATATAAAATTCATCAATATTACTTGTGTTCCTAGTTCACTAACAGTTTTTATGGAGAAATCAGTGTCCAAATATTTTTGCTGCATTTAATGAACCATATTCCCCCCTTATCTCTTAATGAGGTGAATTGAATATAAATTTTCTAATATGAAGCTATTAATACAACTCCTACTTGGTCTTTTTTTTTTTTTACTGAACTATCGTTGGCACACAAGGTTATGTTAATTTCACGTGCACGGCCTAGTGATTCTGCGAGCCTATATGTGATGCTCTGCTCACTGCAAGTGTAGTTTCCATCTGTCACCATACAACACTATCACAACAATGATAGCTTTTTAAAATACATTTTGAAATTTATTTGCTAATATCTTATTTCTGCTACTTTGCCTCCATCTTCCTAATCCAGACTGACTCATGATTTTATCATTTGTACTGTCTTTGTTTGAAATTGTTATTAAGATTTTACAAGATTTATCCAGTTAGTGGGGGACCATTCCAACTTTTTCCATTCTCTAGATCATTTTTTTAAATTTTATTTATTTATTTGACACAGAGAGAGATTACAACTAGGCAGAGAGGCAGACAGAGAGAGAGGAGGAAGCAGGCTCCCTGCCTAGCAGAGAGCCCAGTGCGGGCCTCGATCCCAGGACCCTGAGATCATGACCTGAGCCGAAGGCAGAGGCTTTAACCCACTGAGCCACCCAGACGAGATTTTATTTGTATTTGAGAGAGAGAAAGAGAGAGTGTGTGCACATGAGCCAGGGGAGGGAGAAGCTCAGTGGGAAGCCCATTGCAGGGCTCAATCCCAGGACCTTGAGATCAGGACCTGAGCCAAAGGCAGAGGCTTAACCAACTGAGCCACCCAGGCCCCCTTCTCTAGATCATTCTGAATTACTTAATGGTTATTGTCCTTAAAGACTTGCTAAGTGATAGTTCTTGGGTCTCATCTTCTATCACTTAGCAGCAACAGCGCAGATGGTTGGTGACACTTTTCTCCTTGACCTCCAGGAACCTCTTATTTAAAGTAGCAGAGTTTCTACCTTTCTGTGTTCCTTTCCGCTGTGCCTTCTTGCAGACCCGTGACCACCTTCACGGCAGGACATGAGTGAAGATAGGTTGGGTTCTCTTCCGGCACTACAGACAAAGCCATACGGTTTGGCCAAAACATCTACCCCCAAAGAAAACCTCCCCAGAACTTTCCAAGTCATTTGGCTACCTGGCTCTTATTGCTGCCACAGCACTTCTTACCTCTGCAGCACTTACCATGCTGTGATATAATTAACCGTACACATGTCTTATCTTCAACCAATATGTCAGCGCCAGCACACTGTGTCTTAGCCATCTTCGCAATTTCCATGCCTGGCATAGCACCAGGCACCAAAAAAGACAGCCGATGTTTGTTGAATAAATGAACTAAACGTTCTGATCAGTTAAACACAAATAGCTCATTACAGATCTAACGTGTGGTTTGCTGTCCTACCGGTTTCTAACCAGGATGTTCCACTACCACATCGCCATAGACGAATTTATCCCATAAACAGGCATCGATTTTAGAGTCCTTATTTATTCACTTGGTCTGATTGTCTCTGCTGTTCTTACCATACCCCCATTTTAATTACTGCAGCTTTATGGTAAGTCTCGATCCTACACTCTGTTTTCTCACTCGTGATCTGCAGTCTCTCCCTATTCCTTATCTCCTTGGGCTGGGGCCTCAGACTCTCTCTGCCAGGTCTTCAGTGTCTAGTTGTATCTGATCTTGGCGGCTCTTGCTGCCAATCCTCAACCATGCACTCACTCTCTTATGCTATTTCTGCTGCTCTGTGGCTAAGGTCTCCTCTATATGGTTCAGATATCCTTGAGTGCCTTCTAGAATTCTGCTGTTTTATTGTTAGTTCATTCTGACAGATGTTACTTAACCGGATGGGCTACTAACTGCAATGACATACAGACGAGGAAGTCTGACTTCTGGAGGCCTGAGTGCCTGGGGACGGCATCTCCCAGGAAGCAGGACAGATGCTGTCCCTGAGGTCCTTCCTGGTTCTCTTCCCGAAAGTGTTCCTGAAACACTACTGCAGAGGTCATCTGGACAATGTCCATTTTAAGTTTTAGTTTTGTAAGCCGATTTGTGCATATACCCAAACATTTTTACCTCAGTTACTGAATATTTTAGGCAAAAGTTATTTTGGTTCAAACCATTGTTAATGGTGACATCAACTTTTTTTTTTAAATGAGTGTTTAATAAATTACTTCTGTAAAGTAACCCTGTTATCTTTTTAAATAAAACAAGAAAATAAAGCAAGTTATATAAACACCAGCTCAAGCATGGAGGATGTGTTGTAAGTTTGCAAAGCATTCTCTGTGGTTATGGGTTTGATCTTTCATGCAGATGGCTTGAGTCATGAAAACGTTTTCTACGTGTCTGAATGTGGAAGAATAACTTAACTTCTCACAGGGCTCACTTGAGAAGTGCACATTTCATATGCAGCAAATGTAGACTTTGGTTAGGTTTTCTGATTCAGACGTGCTGCAAGACTAGCATGGTTTCCAGAAATAGCTTTTGGACTGAAATAGCTTTTGAACTGCTAGTTGGTTCCTTGAAAGTCTACAAAAGGATGATTGTTGTTCCTTTTTCTGGTGGTCTGTAGAATACTAATAAAGGGGCGCCTGGGTGTCTCAGTGGGTTAAAGCCTCTGCCTTCGGCTCAGGTCATGATCTCAGGGTCCTGGGATCGAGCCCCGAATCAGGCTCCCTGCTCAGCAGGGAACCTGTTCCTCCTCTCTCTGCCTGCCTCTCTGCCTACTTGTAATCTCTCTGTGTCAAATAAAAAAATAAAATATCTAAAAAAAAAAAAAAGAATGTTACAAGGACTCTCATCTAATTCACGCAGCTCCATCAGGGAGATATCAACCTATATCCCCATTTTACAGGGAGAATCATGGAGCCTTGGAGAGAGAGGTTAAGTCACTAGCGTACCGTCATGTGACCAATGTGTGGTGGGGCCAGGAAACATGTTTGGGGGCGTTGAATTGAAACACTAAGCCTTGGGCAAGGTTCTCTTTTTTTGTAATCATTTTCAAGCTCTTATCAAATCCCTGACAAAGATAAACCCAGAACTATTTTAAAAGAAGAAAATTCTACAAAAGTTAAACAGAAAATCTTTCAAGTTGATATTGAGAAAATAATATTGACCAAACTTGCCCGTGAAAATACTCATTTTTTTTTCTCAGCAGCTGCTAGACATTTTCTCATGGACCCAGACGTCTAGGAAATCACCTTGGTGGGGCAATTATCACAACCTCTTCTAAAGACTCCTTTTGCTCCAACTGCGGTGAACGTCATGATAACCTTTGCTTGGTGTGAGCAGCTGTCACTAGAAAAAGGTCCTTCAAAAGCAGCCGATGAGTCACTCAGAAAAACAGAACCCCTTTGCAAGGTTTTCCCAGCCTGCGCCTTCTCCTTCAGCCAAGAATCTGAACCTGTCGTTGTGTGGAGTCTTATCTCCCGTCTTCCCCATAAACAGTTCTGAGAGCTGAACGACCACCACCAACTGGTCAGAGCTGGGGAAGGTGACCTCAAAAACCCAAGACAGGGCGCCTGGGTGGCTCAGTGGGTTAAATCCTCTGCCTTCGGCTCAGGTCATGATCTCAGGGTCCTGGGATCAAGGCCCGCATCGGGCACCCTGCTCGGCAGGGAGTCTGTTTCCTCCTCTCTCTCTGCCTGCCTCTTTGCCTACTTGTAATCTGATCTCTCTCTCTGTGTCAAATAAATAAATAAAATCTTTAAAAAAAAAACCAAAAAAACCCAAAAAAACCCAAGACAACTGGACAGGCTTGCAAGGCAGATAAACTACCTCTCTGTGTCTGTAGAAGAATGCTCTGAGGAAATGTCCTGCTGGGAAATACCAGGGTGTTTAGACAGAATTCCCATTAGCATGACCAGTATGGATCAAATGCTGAAGTTCTCTGCAAACAGCTTACTTATTCCCCCCTCCAACATAGCATCTAGAAACAATCACCAAATGGCTCCTTGTTCTGTTGATTTGTTTATTCCAGCTGTCTTTAGTGGGAAACTGATCAGATCCAAACCTGCTGTAATCTGTAGCTGGCACTAGGGCAGTCGGGAACGCCAGCCTCCGTCTCTTCCTCCCTCCCTGCAAACTCCTGGGATCCTGTCTCTTCCTCCTTTGTAAAAAGTCAGTCTTCTACTTTCCGCTGTTTAATTTCCTAGTTAATGATTGTCAAGATATTGGTGTGTGATGGCAAGGACACGCAGAATGCAAAAGGCTTCTTGCAGACAAGACTCTCTGGGTGAGTCTCCTAGGTTACTCACTTTGGTCCTGTTGTTATTTAGACTCTGGGAAGATTTATGGCCTAAGTGGTCTTTCCTGGCCTTTGTCCCTACTTTGCAGAGCAGCAGTAGCAGCCTCAAGGAAAGTGAATGAAGTTTATGTATGTTTTCTACGTGTAGAACATGATCTCTGGGGTCAGATTGGATTCAGACTCTGGCTCTGCCACTCCCTAATTACATATTATTCTCTGCCTCAGTTTCCTCACCTGTAAAATGGGGATCGTAGTAGTATGTACTCAGTTCCTAGGGTTCCACAAGGAGCGTTAATGCTTACAAAGTGCTGAGACAGATTCTGATCTAAATACTCCATAAATGCTTGTCATTATTACTACAAATGCTTAAAATCAGGATCAAAGTATCAGCTAAAAAAAAAAGCGTGTGCATGTTTAAGAGCTGAAGGGACTGCCCAGCCTCCCTGCTCCGGAATCCTTGCCCACTGGACATTTAGAGTTTGATGGGAGAGACAGGACCAAACGTGTAATGAGAGAAAGTTCACGGAGTTCTACCTACAGATGGAAATTAGGTGCTGCCCCGTCCTGAAACAATGAGTGACACTGACTGTGGGAACCTTCCTGGGGCCACAAACTGCAAGATAACAACTGATAAAGAGGAAGTAGGTGATAGGAGTTGTCCCCCGCCCCTGGCTTTTTTTTTTTTCTTTTTAAATTTATTTTATTTTTTTATTTTTAAAAAATTACAAAAGCAACGAAGGCCCCCTGGGGAATGTTTAAAACAGAAAATAAGTCACTTAAAACTCCTCCACCCAGAGATAACCATTGTTAATTCCTTAACAGATTTCCTGTTTCAGGCGTTGAGATATAACTGGGGCAAACTGGTTATGGGAAAGGAAGGCTCGGGTACCCGCGCTCCTGACATACTTCCCCCTAGGGCGGGGCGGGATGCGCCTGGCGCTTGCGCTCCTGGGCTCCTGGGCTCCTGGGTGCCTGTGTGGGTGGGCGGGGCCCCACCTGCGCGCTCGCACGGAGGGGCGGGACGTGTCAGAATTGTCACCAATTCTAACCAACCTCCTTTTCCGTGCACGACCTGTTGAGGCGGAGTCATCTAAACATCAAATCACGGGTACAGTCCCTAAAGCAAGCAGGTTTTTGAGCTCTTAGAAAATAGCCAATGATAGACTGGTCTTCGTTTTTTAAGAAATTGGGGAGGGGGGTTACATTTTTGTTTTGTTTGTTTTGGGTGTTTTATCTATGCTGCGGCAGAATCTCTTTCAAAATCTTGTCCCATCTATAAGCTTAGGAGGACCATGACCGCTTGTTTCTCTAAGTTGCAGACTACCGGAGGGGCAGGCTGTGGAAAGCCCTCTCAGGATCCAGTATAGACCCGCAGCCCCGAGTTGGGTCTGAAATAACAGAAAGACGAGGTGGGTAGGAAATACTGGCCCTCCTTTCCTCCCTTTCCAGTGCAGCGGCAGGATATCCGATCTTCTCCCCCCGAGGCTGTGCTCTTTCACAGACTCTGGTGAAAAGGGCCATCTGGGAGTGGATTGTTCAGAGTCTAACAATACTGGGCACTCAACCTCTTCAGAAGTGAAATAAACCATTTGACTAAACCTTCCAAATTTTGTTTGGTTGTTTTGTATTGTATACATCGTACTTTTGTCCACGAAGACAAACAAGGGTGTTTATGCCAATTTTTGCCTTTTTATTTGCATCTTTATATAATCACTGGTTGGCCCATTTTGTTAGTTTCTAACATTCTATACAGACTTGTCCAAATGTTTGCAGTGGGATCAGATGACCAGATGTTACTAGAATGTTATCAGTATTTTTTTTTTCTTTCTCTTCCCAGCCTGTCTGCCCAAATTTGTGAGAGTGGGTCCCTCACTGAGGCCAAGGATCCAAAAGAACTGAAACTCACAGGGCAAGAAAGGGTGGAGGCAAAGGGGAGGTCTTAGAGGATCTCTCCACCCTCTGCCCCAAATGACTCCATTGTCTCCTTCTTCCTCCTCCCTTCCTGTGTCCACTGGAAGGCTCACAGTTTTTGCTCATAACTTAAGTGTGAACAGCATGTAGAGGTAACCACAAAGGCATTGACTCTAGGGCTGATGTTTGATGGCTCAGGACCCACCTCTTCTGGAATCTTCAAGAGGAATCTATAGGCTCCAGATGAGGGAGCTGCTTCCTCTAACAGAAGTGGGGAGAGAGGACCCTTGACACAGAGTAGGGAAGCATCCTCTCATTCCCAACGACAGTCTCCTCATTGCTTTGGGAAAAGAAAATTGGAAGGGACGTTTGGAGCCTCAGGATCCAGGGAAGGAGCAGAGGGGAGACAGGGGTGAGAGGAAGAGTGATTTCCCTGTTGAACAGAAGCTGGTGAGTGATCAGGTTAGGAAAGGGGGGAGGAGATGTACTGCAGGTGTCTCCTTTTCATTTCTTCTTCAGCACAGAGAGAGAATGCAAATGAACCGTGGAGGGCGACACATGGAGCAACCGACTCTCTCCCACACTTTGTAATGGTTAACAGTTAGACATCCAGTAGGTTTGAGGTCCTCCCAGCTGAATTAATAATCAGGGAATTTCTTCCTCACATCTGGCCAGGATCCTCAAGATTCAAGGGATGGGATTTTTTTCCTGCTGGGAGTAGGGAGGGAAAGAGAGGTCATTTTGGAGATGAGAAAAAAGGAAGAAGGCAGAAATGCTTTGGGCAACCTAAGGGAAAGGTGCCAGAAGGCAGGAGAAGGACATGGGAAGCCCAACACTCTTCTTGAAAATAATAGATGCTCAGTAAATATCTGGTCAATTAATTGGCAGAGTCAATAAAGAATGAATAAGAGGTGAAAGGGAGCTCACTCCAGAATGTGGATTTCACATGCTCCCTTTTCCCAGAGAGGAATGTCCCTGCAGCTGGGAGCAACTGTCTGGTTCTGCTTCGAGACCCCACCCCCCACCCCCCTGCTGCGGTTCATGGAGAGGCAGGGATAGAGCAGGTGCCCTGTCTCAGGCAGATGAGAGCCTTGCACCTTCCCCTCTGACCCAGCCTGGAAAGGACGGGAGGGCCTCCTTCCCTCCACCCACAGGTCTATTGAAAGATCCTGCTGCAGTTCTGCTCCCTTCTCTGCCCTCTTGTGCTGTCGGGGCTGCCTTGAGGGATGAGGCAGTGGGGGGCAGGTCAGGAGGGCCGTGAAGAGGTCTGGAGCCTTTGCTGCCGTGATGTGGGTCTGGGAGAGGGATCTAGAGGTGGATGCACCCTGGGGCCTATGAAACATTTTGTCACAGCATTAAATTCACTAGAAACAGAAGGGTTTGAGGTCAGATCTTGGTTCTCATGCCCTAAGCAGTTGGGGAAACCGACAGATTACTTACTCCTCCGTAAATGTTGGACTTGAGTCATTTTCTAAAGCTGGTGACAGTTAGTGTTCATTCTGGTGTTTCCCTGGACAGGAACAGGGGAAAGGGAGCAAAAAATAGGCATATTATTTTCATTATTAACTTGGCAGCTCTTTGCTAATCTGTACCACGAAACTTCTCTCTCTTTCTCTCTCAGGTTTACAATAGGAAGACCAGAGGTTATGAAGCCAGACAGAAATGGGTCGGAATGCCAGCACTTCCATTATCTCACTTGTGGCCTTGGGGAAATCCCCAACTCGCCTGAGACTCAGTTCCAGGGTCTGTAAAGTTAGTAAAGCTTACTTCATTGTGTTGTTTGACGATTTAATTAAATAATACTAAAGTCGCAGTAGAAATGCTAGTCAGTCATGGCAGGAAAGGGGGACACTTGAGAAAGTTTCATAATGGAGTTATTTACAAAGGTGGAGGGCAGCCTCCCCAGGCCAGTAACAGTGGGGACACCATCTCCAGGCCAGAGGAGGGACCTGAAAGGTCATTGCCAGCACCTGCAGGCAGAAAAGGCTGCGTTATAGGTGCTGTGACCTTTAATCAAGGGCAGCCAGCCCACAATGCCTCCAGCCTGACCTCATCCCTTCTCTCCCTCCCTCCTTCCAGTCTGGGCTGTGTTCCCATCTTGCAAACCCAGCTAGAAACCCGAGGGCATGGGAGCCCCCAGATATAGTCCATACAGGCCAGTCATTAGGGACACAGCCGGCTAGAGAAGGGGAAACTGTAGGGTGAACCCAGGAAGGAAACAGAAGACATCCAGCCCAGGAAGGGCTCAGTGAATGAAAGCCATTGTGACAAGTCACTTCAAGTTCAGTTTAGATCCCTTTCAGCCGTTTTCCAAAAAAGCGTTAGTGAATCCCTTCACATAGAGGATGTGCCAATCACTGTTTGCTGAACAGTAATCAGGTTCTGGAAGGGGCATAAAATATTGACTCCTGAGCAAATGTAACACTTGCATTGAATGTAATGTTAAAGCATGTTGATTTAAATTGCACTTCCCAGATGGAGATAAAGCAGAAAAGCATCAAGTCAGTCATGGCTCTATTCACTCCTTCCTTTTCGTTCTGAGTCGCGTTCGCATCCAAGTACTTCTTCCTTTCTTGGCAAAATGACAGTGTAATTAACTAACAGCACTTAAATAAATGACTATAAATGGCTTTGTAGTCAGAGGGTTAACCCCTGCTGCACACCGTCTCTGGTGTCTGGGATTCTCTTTGAAGTTGTAGGGGGAGGCTCTGGATGGAGGGAACCTCTGACTTGTCTGTTGCAAACTCTACCGTCCCAGGGCGTCAGGAGAATAAAATGCCCATCAGCAGGCAACCCTTCAGGGGTCCATTCCAGACAAGTAGCCTTGCCCATAGAATTGGACTCTTCGATGGTCGATTGGACATTTTTCCCATGCTCTGGGGGGTGATCTACATATGTGACCTTGTCGAGTCCTGGAGAGGAAATGACATCCGGGCCTGTTCGGACCTCTGCCTCTGCCTGTTCTGTTCCCTAGGAACTTACCTAACCTGCTCTGTAATGATTTCAAAATATTCTGAAGCATCAACTTAAATTGATTCTAACCTCAAAGCTTGGTCCAATTTTCCAGGTTTCTGGGTAGCTGTCTGAAGATAGGGAGAAAGCTGAGCGGTAACTCAGTAGTGGGGCAGAGCAATCAAGAGGGTCCCTTGAGTGCCACTCAGGTAGCTTACGACCAATGACCTTTGTTCTTCCCTGTCCCAAACTAAGGTCTTTTTTTTTTCCCCCAAACTAAGGTCTTACAAACTAGCTGGTCCCAGGCCCAGGAGTCTGCTTCTTAAATCTCCCCATTGATGTGGATATACAACCTTGTAGTCTTGTTTTGGAAACAGGATCCCTGGGAGTGAGAGAAGCAAAAAGAAAAAAGAAAAAGAAAAAAAAAATGTATTCAAGGAGAATTTAAGCATCAAAATGTCCCACCTTATAAGAACCTGCTTACTTCCCACTAAAAACATGAACTAAAGGCTAGCTTTTAGTTTACCTTATTTCTGGAATGATTAATTTTGTACTTACCTTTCTAATACAATGGCATTTTTACTACACGTTGATCTTTAAAACCTGGTAGGAAAACAAGTGATTTAAAAACTTTTTTACTTTTTCTGCCAGCCAAAAGCAAATCATACTTTTTTTCTTTTTTTAAGATTTTATTTAATTATTTGAGACAGAGAGAGCACAAGCAGGAAGGAGGGGCAGAGGGAGGGGGAGAAGCAGGCTCCGCACCGAGCAGGGAGGCCGATGTGGGACTAGATCCCAGGACCCTGGAATCATGACCTGAGCCGAAGGCAGACACTTAACTGACTGAGCCACCTAGGTGCCCCCAAATCATATTCTTTATTTAGGATAATGATTAAGTGGTTATAGTAGAGTTTCAGTAGCACAACCATCTAATGTGACTGCTGCAGAGTCTGTGCTAACTCAACACCAAGGTGACAGCAACCCTCTTTCGTGTCACCCCGAGGCCCCCAGCCATCCATCTACTGAGACCCACTAATGACCATTTATGTTATTTTATTTTATTATTTCCTTAAATTTTTTTTTTTAAAATTATTTATTTATTTGACAGAGTGAGAGAACACAAGCAGGGGGAGCAGGGGGAGAGGGAGAAGCAGAAGGAGAGGGAGAAGCAGGCGCCCCGCTGAGCCGGGAGCAGGGAGCCTGATGCGGGGCTAGTCTTCTTGAAGCACAGTTTCTAGCTTATGGAGAAAACATTCCACTATCCGTGGTAAAAACATCATTACCTAGCAGGTACCGTCTTGCACCAGACACATGCTTGGTGTTACAGACTCTGGAAGATAACACTCATCTCAAGGCCTAGAGGGAAAAGAAGTATCGAGAGAGATCGAGAATCACCAGTGTTTTCCTCCCTTTATTTCCATGTGGGAAAGCATAGTTTCTCTAGGAAGAAAGCATTTTATGTCTGAACAAGGTCTCTTAAAGGAGGAACTAGCACAAATGGTCCAAATTCGGGGATGTGAAACAGATGTCCGTCCATCGGTGGGATGGGCTGCTCTGCAGTGTTGCAGAGGGCTCGTGGATTGTCAGCATTTTGCCAACCACAGCGGGAAGGGGCTCTGGGTACAAGGGGATATGCGAACTGAATGTATAACATAATCGGGATGTTTTAAAATTCCTATGGGCAAGTAAGAAAATTACTGGAGATTCATTTTTTAAAGATTTATTTATTTGAGAGAGAGAGGGAATGAGCAGGGGGAAGGAGAGGGAGAAGTAGATTCTCCACTGAGCACGGAGCCTGCCACGGGGCTCGATCCCTGGACCCTGGGATCATGACCTGGAGCAGAAGGCAGATGCTTACGACTAAGCCCCCGAGGCGCCCCCATTTATGTTATTTTAAAAAGGTGACTTCTGCACAGCAGGCCTGACATCCAAAGTCCGGGTGGGGCCAACTGAAAAGAGAGACCGTCTGGTGCCAGGGTCCATTTGGCAGAGCCCACACTAAAACGAGGAGGTCAGAAGAACATCCAATGATCAAAGAACTTAGAAATCTGTCCTGTGTGGGAGGGAGGGAACAAGAATCCAGCCTGACCGTAATCCTTAAATTCCCATGGTTGATCCTTTTAATAACCTTCTGTGTTTTAGGATTTAAAAACAAAACAAAACAAATCCAAAAAACCGCCAAAACAACAACAACAACAAAAACCCTGCTAAAAACACAAATTGGGGCTGGTCTGGAGAGATGTTGAGGGTGTGACAGAAGAACCCAAGGTTCTTGCAGCCCTCAGCCTCCAGGGCCAGAGAGGCAGGGGCTCTAAAGACCTGCCATTCACTGGAGCCCTAAGCAAATTAGAAACTTTGATTTAGAAAGTGCTGGTTTGTTCTGCTAAACAGCCACCTGTTTGATTCTGCTGATATTTGCTGCCGTTCAATGACAGGAACAGTGCTCTGTGGCTGGGACAGAGGGAGGAGCTAGTGGCTTCTGATCCCTGCAAGGATTTCTGGCTGTTTCTGCTCTATATACTCAGTGTGCCCAAAGGCTATGTGCTGGATATGTATTTAGCATTCAGGACATATGACAAATTTTTGTCAGGTGGGACTCCTAGGAATTGAGCCCAGTCCCACCCAACTCCTGTTGGGAATGACACTGTGTCCCCCTCCTCAGTACTGATGACCATTGGTAGCTCCCAAAGTGGTGGGTTAATGGTCCCATGACCTGGGGCGCCTGGGTGGCCCAGTGGCTTAAGCGTCTGCCTTCGGCTCAGGTCATGATCCCAGGGTCTGGGGATCGAGGCCCACATTGGGCTCCCTGCTCAGAGGAAAACCTGCTTCTTCCTCTCCCTCCGCTGTTGCCCCTGCTTGGGTTCTCTCTGTGTCTGTCTGTCTCTCTCTGCCAAATAAATAAATAAAATCTTTAAAAAAAAAAAAAAAGTCCCGTGATTCTGGGCCAAAAGGTCAGGACCCTAGAGGACCCTAGAGTCCTAGTCTCTGGTTCCCTGTGCTGCTTCCTGATGATCTATAGTCTCTTCCTGATGCAGAAAGTCACCTCCGCTCCCCAGCATTTTAGGAAAGTGCTAAGAGGTGGGTGTGGTGGCCTGGAGGCTGCCAGACCCCACCCTTTCCTTCCGGATGTTTTCTTTCTGCCTAGTGCTGGCAGTGAACCCTCAGGCTGACCTCATCCCCTGTGTTAGGGCCTGTCACTGCTGGAGGCCTGTTTGCACCAAGCTCTCTGTGTGCCCAGTGTCTTCTGTGAGGTAATCATGCCAGGGAAATAAGTCCCCATAAGTCCCCAGGAGTCCACACTGGAGAGCCACTGGCTGATGCAACAGAGGGTGGCTTTGCACAAGCAGGCTAATGGGTCTGGTGACTAAGTGAACAGAGCCCGGACTTTAGGTAGTCAATAGGCAAAATCCTGCCAGGAGACAGTATGAGCCAAGATGGACACCTACTTATAACCAGATTAAAAAGGAGACTGCTTATCGAACATGAATTGACCCACTATCCGGGGGTCCAGCTGGGAAGAGAGGAAGAATGTACAGAGAATAGACAGAATGAGAAAAGGTCAGGGATGAAGGCCAAAGTAGAGCTGAGAATTCTAGAAGCACATGGAAGGAACGGTAACTTTTCTGATTCCCCGGCTACATTTCAACTCATCATTGAGTGTCAGGAGAATAAGGGGGCTTAGCAGACAAATTAATCATTCCAAATCCACTTTCCCTAAACAGTTAAGTGGATAGTTCCCTGTGTTGATAACAAGCTGAAGGTTTCACCATTTTTTCAGGATAAAACCCACCACATCTGAAGAATGTGATCGAGGAGACGGAAATCAACGGAACCTATAAATGCACTGATGTCTTGCACCTAAATAAAGGCCTCTTCAAATTTGGACTACTTTTTACTTTCTTTTTCCTCTATAAGCTTTACATACGTAATTAAGGAGTTGGGACTTTGAGCAGGTAAACTGGCTGGAAAGAAAGCTGGGGTAAGCTCTGGAGCAATGTGCTGTCTGTCTTCATCCCTATTCACACCCAATTCACATCCCGATTGTCTCCATATGAGTCCCTGTATGTTCAGAAATAAAACCCATCCTAAAGGACAAGGATTTTTCAGTGAGCAAATTCAAAAGATCTTCACATACGCTTGAAAGTAATCCAGAAAAGGAACTGCATTTGAACATATTGCATTTGAAAAGAATGGTTTGAAAAAAGGCTGCATTATTAAAGTCCATGTAGGGGCTGCTTTAAAAAGACCAACGTCTTTGTGGGTTTTTAAGTTCTCCTGCACTTATTTACAATAAAAAAGAGTAGAAGTCATACCACATTCTGGGCATACCTTCTTCATGTCGGGTCAAAGAGTCCTCTTGCCTCTTCCAAAATGCTTCCTGGATTCCTGCAGAGGCCGGTGTCCCTCCTGGCCCATGGACCCATGAGGCATGGACTAACTCAGGGAACCATCTCTGCTTATCTGACTGGGACACTGGACCATCTCCCTGCCCAGAAAGAGACCATCTGTAAGGCGGGGGGTCTTGTCACATTCACCTCAGCATCCCTGGGGTCTGGAAAGAGCTCAAGATCAAGACATGGTAGAGAGAGGGATTTTGTGCTACTTCCAGAGATTCAGGAGGTGAAGTTTGGATGGAGAAATGTTAGGATTTATAAACCATTCCAATGGTTTATGAGAACATGTATTTTGCTTTATGGAAGACCACATATTTGGCATGGGAAATATAACAAAATCCGGGGTGAACACAGCTTTCATGGAGTTGTATTAGTTACTTTAATAGAGTGTTGCCTTTTAAATACTTCTCTGAGGAATTAGAAGTTTTGCTGAAAAACAGGGGCAACAGTTGTGGAGACTGGCTCTCTTGGGATAGTATAACACCTTTGGGGGTGGGGAGTTGGGGTGAGAGAGGAAAAGGAAATGAGGAGGCCAGACTACCATGTGACCGCCTAAAATAAGGGAAGGCAGAGTAGAGAGGGAGGCTGTCCCTGCAAATACATCAGACCATCCGTTCCTTATAATAGCTCTGATTTGGGTCAAGGTGTCAACATGCCCAGCTTAATGCCCCACGTTCCCAGACTCCCTTGCTGCTAGGGTTGACCAGGTGACACAGTCCAGCCAGTGAGGTGCAAGAGGGGTCACTGGGTGGGGCTTCCAGGAAAGCTTTAAGGAGGAGTAAATTAGAGCTACCATATTGACTTTTGCTCTCTGCCCTTCTTCATGGAGCACATTGTTTAGAGCTGGGAATCATTTTTCCACTGCAAGGATGAAAACCACATGCCCAATATGATGGAAAAGAAATACAGAAAGAGCCTGGAACCTGATGACATCATGGAGTTGCCATGACAGCCTTGGGTGGCTTATCTCCAAATTTCCAGCGATGGGAGAGAAAGAGACCCGTCTTTGGTTAAGCCACCATACCCCGTCTTCAGTTCCATATGGCTGGCGGAATGCAATCCTGATTTATGCTGGGCTGTACCGAAAGGATAGAAGGCCCGAGTTCCAGTCCCTGCCT
The DNA here is from genome assembly GCA_002007465.1 of Ailurus styani. Taxonomy (NCBI): domain Eukaryota; kingdom Metazoa; phylum Chordata; class Mammalia; order Carnivora; family Ailuridae; genus Ailurus; species Ailurus styani. The sequence continues at coordinate 249,724 of LNAC01000787.1, read as the reverse complement.
CTGGCCCTTATTGATGAGTTTGCGACCTCAGGCTGTCATTTTCCCTAATGTGAAACTGGGGGTGAAGTCGCTGTCTTGACATCTCACAGGCTGTGTTAAAGACCAAAAATCATTTGAAAACATTTCAAAAGCATAAGGAGTTTTATAAAAAGTGTTATTAATACCTTTACTAATAAGGTATAAAAGGGATTAATGTGGCGAGGCCAGGCTTGGAAGACATTAAGAAAATGTGGTATTTGGAATTCAAAGTCTAAGAAAGGAAACTTTAGGTTTCAGTGGATTCCCATAAAGGGAAACTTCTTAGAAGTCAGGGCCAGAATTCTTTTACTTTTATTACCTTTGTCATGACTGTGCCAATCACAAAGTAGGCACTAATAATTTTCAGAGGCAGAAATGGGTACTTGCCACTGTTGGAAGGCAGGACAATTCTAGGACTTGCCTGAAGGACAGGAGACGCCCTGGCAGGAAGTCCTGGGAAAGGGGGTGGGCTGGAGGCAGAGGAAGAAGTTGCTATAAAAGGCTGAGGGGTGGGGACTGACAACAACCTCTGCAGGTTCTTGAAAGGGAAAGACATAAAGGAAATGTTCTAGAACTGCAATCTGACAAAGGGTAACCGGTTCCTAGAAGAGAGCAGAGAAAAGGGGGAAAGTCAGAAGGTAAACAATGCCATTAGCATTTGCATGTGGATTTATAGCTTACAAAATTGTGTTAGATGAAAGGTAAACCATTCCAGGGAAGAAAAGCTTATGGTTGGACATATATATGGTAGCTTGGTTTTGATGCTGAGATCTAGGGAAAGTCACTGATGGACCCAAATCATGCTCTGTGTTCTTCTGGCCCTATTCTTGGGCCTCAGTTCTAGGAACAGGCCTCTGTCTTCATCTTGAGGTCTAGTGAGATTCACCCTAGACCCCAGTTTTATCAAACAATCCCTGTACCTGGGTCCCTCTTTTGGTAATTAGCCAAGCACTGGAGTCAGAAACCTTGCCTCTGATCCCCAGTCCTGTGGCAGGTGCCTGGCAGCCCTGCCAACTTCCCTGACGTTCACTGCCTGCCTGAATCTAAGAACACTTGCCCCTCCAGGAGGCCCCATCACCAGTCCATCTGCCTTGTCTGTCTGCCCAAGCACTGTGAAAGGGGGCTGATTCACCCTCGGTGTGAGGAGCAGATATTTAGAAGCTCCAAGGAGTTCAGAGAGGGATCTAAAAAGCAGAGAGGGCTCTGGTTCCAATTCTCATTTGTATGAGTGTCTTAGGGTAGGGTTGGTGGGTCATGGCTTCCCTCATATCACAGGTAGGTTCCCATGGCTTGTAAATGGGGGGAGGGAAAGGGGGTCCAGAAATTGCTACATCAAGGCATGTAGATAAACAAAGAGAGCTAGTGGGACCATGAAAGACTTAATGTTGGGACAAGGAGGACACACCATACATGGATGTTACCACTGAAGTGAAGCAGGGAAGCCAGCATCATTGATGGACTCCCGCACATCCCAGTGAACAGGTGGATCCAGCAGTAGGTATAATCGAGAGACACAGGTACCTTAAGACTGTGAGGCCTCTGAGGACCAGATGGTAGCACAAAGCTCAACCACCCCCCTGAAACTTGTCCTATGCCCAGATGCTGCCCAGGGAATGGGAAAGAGAAACTTGAAAGATTGACGATTTGCCCCAAGGAGATTAAGTTAACCTGGTAGAGCCAATTAAAGCCGCAATAACTATGCTACACCCTTATTTTCCCTCTAAGTGGAGATAGCAGCTCTTAGGACATTCGAGATCAATTCTAGGAAATAAGGTTCTATTTCTATATCTCTGCAACATTGCACATAAATTTCTTTCTTTCTTCTTCTTTTTTTTAATTTGACAGAGAGAGATTACAAGTAGGCAGAGAGGCAGGCAGAGAGAGAGGAGGAAGCAGGCTCCCTGCTGAGCAGAGAGCCCGGTGCGGGGCTCGATCCCAGGACCCTGAGATCATGACCTGAGCTGAAGGCAGAGGCTTTAACCCACTGAGCCACCCAGGCGCCCTGCACATAAATTTCAACACCAGTACCCACAGCTTCAGAAAGGTTCGTCTCGGTGGGCACAGGGAAGAAGGAGTTAGAGATGGAAACAGATACTCCTACTGAGGTGGGGCAGGTGCTAACATCCCTGAAGGTCAGGGAAGAAAAGCAGGTCATGCAGGCACAACGTAATAGCCAGGGCTAAGCAACAGGTGGTAGGTAGGTAGACCAAAAGATGTCCTAGGGTTCTGTAACAGGTGGGGAGGTGAGGAGGCTGAGCGGAGAGCTGCAGCGACTTTAGCAGGTGGCTGGGGCCCAGGGCAGAGAGTAGCTCCAGGGCCACACAAAAGAAAATGGCAAAAGGAAGCAGAGGTTTGGGCTGAAGGGGCAAGGCAACAAGACACGATGCCAAGCCAGGGACGTAAGAACTACATCTCGTATGAATGTGGCCTCCAGGAGAGGCTACAGCCCAGTGTTGGACTAGACAGACAGCGCATATCGACTGGGCGTTTCACTCAAGCTGCTTATAATGTTCCTGGTCTAGGAGGGGGCTGGTTCCAGAACCTGGTGTAAGACTGATTCCACATACTTTCCAGGGGCATGTGCAATTGGTGGTGGGCCGCAGGAAGTCGTGAGCGGGTAAGGAGAGGTACCAGATGGTCCACAAATGGTCCAAAGGGAAGAGAGAGTTAGAACAGTGCCTGGGTGGGAACCTGCCTGGCAAAATAAGCAAAGAGAACTTCAGAAGCCATGTGATTGTTGTGGCTTCAGGCCCAATGAATTTCCCTCACAGACATGAGGACACCTGGGCCTTTATCCAAGGAGTGAGTAGGCTGATAGTGCCTGCTGGAGTGGTTATGTTGGTTTCAAGGGCCTGTCCAAGCCACGAATACCCAGGTGTCCAATTGCCTCCCGAGTGAGGACTTCTGCTGTGGCATCCCCAGGGACCCAGTATGCAGCTTGGGGAAAGATGAGCGCTGGGGCTCACTTCCGGCTGTGATTTATCACCGAAGCAGATGGGGTAACACCTGCTGCGTGGAGGTTGAAACAATACCCAGAGTGGCAGGTCTCTTTTTGGTGGGCCTAGATCAGCACAGGGATCCCACTGGGAAATGCCTCCAGGAGAGAGGAGATGAGATCGTTTGTAGGGGGAAAAGAGTAAAGGAACTGACAGATGTGCCATTCTGAGGGTCTAGGGGTTCTCACTGGCTTAAGGACCACTGACCTCTACGAGAAGCTGAGGAAATACTACAGACCTTTTCCCAGAAAAGCAAGCACACTCACTCATATGCACGAATTTCAGTGCGGTCAGGAACATTCTGTGGAGGATCTTCACTCACCAAGAGACAGTGTTCTTGAGCAAGACAGTTAGCAAGTCCAAACTTTCCCGCCTCATGCTGCCGTTACAGATAGCATAAGAAGGGGCAGGAAAAAGGCTCGAATTTTCACCCAGCATTCATGAGAAGTTAGATGTGATGTTACATTTTGAGCTGAAGGTGACCTTGGCAAGCTGCAGGAAACCTGGGTCCTCGAGTTGGAGAGGTAAACCCTGGATGTGGAGTTGGGCTGCTGAAGCCGTGGATCATAGTCTTGGTCCCAGTACTCGGTTACTCTAAGACCTTGGCTGGTCACTTGACCTCTCTGGGTCTTAACTTCCTCACCCGAAAGAGGAGGCTACTCTTTCATTTATTGGGTTCCTGTCAGGTTTCATTGAGATGACACAGATGACAGTGAAACTCTTGGTAAAAGCTAATGTTCTGTGGAAAATGTAAATGATATCACCCAAGTCACCTGCCAACTTGTGACACTCCGGGACAGGACTTGGTCGTTCTGGGCCCAGCAGTGTTTCCCACCTCCATCCTTGTTCCTCAGACAGCCAGAGGAGAAACCCTGTGTTTCCTGATTGAAACTCACTGTTCTAGCCATTTGTAGTGCCAACATTGCCTCCTGAGCCTACAAAGTACAAAGCCTCGATTCAGTGGTTTTATGAGCCTCAGGATAGCTTTACTCATTGTTATGTGTTCAGTGGTGTCCCCTAAAACCTCACATAGGGAAGCCCTAACCTCCAGAACTTCAGAATGTGACCTTATTTGGATATAGGGTCATTGCAAATGTAATAAGATGAGGTCACTAGGGTGGGCCCTCGTCCAATATGACTGGTATCCTTATACAAAAGGAAGATTTGGACAAAGCGATAGGCACATAGAGAGAGAAGAGGATATCAACAGACACGGGGAGATGGCCTCCCATAAGCCAAGGAGGCCAGGAACAGATGCTCCAGTCACGGCCCTCAGGAGGGACCAGCACTGCCAACACCTTGTTCTGATCTTAGACATCTGGCCTCTGGTCAGGGAGAAAACAAATTTCTGTTCAAAATTCTAGCCATTCAGGGGCGCCTGGGTGGCTCAGTGGTTAAGCGGCTGCCTTTGGCTCAGGTCATGATCCCAGAGTCCTGGGATCAAGCCCCACATCTGGCTCCCTGCTGGTGGGGGTGGCGGGGGGTGGGAGGGGGAGAGCCTGCTTCTCCCTCTCACTATCCCCTGCTTGTGTTCCCTCTCTCACTGTGTCTCTCTCTGTCAAATAAATAAATAAAATCTTAAAAACAAAATTCTAGCCATTCTGTTTGTGGTTCCTTGTTATGGCAGCCTTAGCAAAGGACTACACTCATCATCACATCATAAAAAGGGGGGGAGGGGTGTAAGCTACTTTTCCTTTTTGCCTTTCTTTCCCTCAGATTTAGAATAATTGGCTAGGAAACAGTACATCCACCTTAAAGGCGTATGTGTTTTCAGTGGAGGCTTAAAGTCCATGTATCCTAAAATCCTATTGGTTCAAGGTTAAAATAATCTCCTAAATTAGGAGTCCGGCTCCTTTTACAAAAGACCATCACTCAAGATTGCAGATTACGCATTGTGCTTCACTTTACTACTTTCGCAGTAATATCAGATAGAACTCATTTTCCCCAACCAGGAGCTTTTTGCTTAATCCTGAGAATTACCGCAGGATCAAGGGAACATAATGAAATACTAATGGTATTTACTGAGGGTAGATACTCCTGAGTTTAGGAGCCTCTGGCGTGATTCCTTTGCCTGACCGAGACAAGCGCATTTTTCTCACAAAAGTTCGCAAACCTAGCACAATCTGAAAGACAATGGGGACAGGGATACTTCTTTTTAGATAAATCTTTTGATCTGAAAACAATGTGTTCAGTTTCCTGAGCCAAATTAAGAAGTTCTGGGTTGCCTTTAAACAGCAGTCAGCCTCAGAAGCTGTGCAGGGAGCATTAAGCTCAGCTGGGCTGGTGTGTGGGAGAGAAGTTTTCCTAAGCAGATTATTAACAGGAAATTTTGTCTGAGGTTCCAAATGGTCTTTCACTGCCAGGCCACAAAAATGCCTTATTTTTAAATAAATGATCCGGGACAGAAATAACTAGAATACTCAGAAAATTCATGAGATAAATTCTAATTCTAGACCTCCCAATGCTAAGTTGACAGGCCCGGCTTTGGGGACCACATTGTCCACCAATGTTGTTGACCTCTGAGTCCACTGGGCTTGGACGGAGAACCCTCAGCACAAGGCCGGTGCCTCGTAGGTCCAGATATATCAGTTTAAGGAGCACTGTATGGATTTAGGTGCAACAAATCCATGTGAGCTGATGGAAATTGGGTGGAATTTGTTTCGCTGCCTGTGAGAGATGCGGTCATACAGCACACCTTGTCATTGCCACATGAACCTGGCAAAATTATCTAGTCTCCTTGGGCTTCAGTTTCCTCATCTGTAACTTAGCTTCTAAGTCTTCTTTAACCTTGAAAAGGTCAGGGCAGAGACTTTCCCTGTGTCGTTGGGGGAGTGCACGACGGCTATGAACTGAAATGACAAGACATGGGTTCTAGTCCCAGCTTTGCCACTAGTGAGCCCAGAGGCCTCCTTCATGTTGCAAAATGTTTCTGTGCCTCAGTTTCCCCTTTGGTAAAATTAGGAGGATTTCTGTGAGAAATTAATTCTATAACAGAGGACATAGCTTTTATTATAAAGCCTTTTAGAGGGGCGCCTGGGTGGCTCAGTCCATTAAGCGTCTGCTTTCAGCTCAGGTCATGATCCCAGGGTCCTGGGATCGAGCCTCGAGTAGGGCTCTCTGCTCAGCGGGGAGCCTGCTTCTCCCTTTGCCTGCTGCTCCCCCTGCTTGTGTGCTTTCTCTCTTTCTCTCTGTCAAGTAAATAAATAAATCTTTCTTTAAAAAAAAAAGGCTTGTAGAATGTAATGTGTATTATGAGTTTTAAGACTAGAGTGGGATTTTTGGAATAAGATCTCCTTAAAATTCAGCCTAAGTATTATCAGGAAGGGATATTAAGTGATAATAATATTCTCAAGAAGTAATATTAAGGATTATCAAGAAGTGCTTGTGCTCTCGAACTATTGTTCGAGAATTTTACGTGCCTCATCAGAGAGGGGGTCCCCAGACCCAGAAGTGTCACAGGGGCAGGTAACTAACAGTTATATTTTATAAAGTCTGACACTGATGTGTCCTCCTGCCTGTTGCTACTCTGTGTTCTTGAAATTTTATTCCGTTCCTTTTAGACCTGATCAGATGTCCAGAGGTGATAGTGAAAGTGTTGCTGAATAATTGATAAGTTGTTTCCCACAAGGGTTGTACCAATTCTACACTTCCTCTAGGACCAGTGTAGCATGTCAGTTTTCCCGCAACCAGGCCTCCATTGACTATTGACATTAGGCTGAATTTTGCTACTTGAATAAAATAACTACCGCGCTGTTCTTTTAAGGGGCATTTCTTTTTATTTGTTTGGTTTTTTTTGAAGATTTTATTAATTGAGTGAACTTGAACAGGGGAGGGGCAGAGGAAGGGAGAAGCAGACTCCCACTGAGCAGGGAGCCCAATGCGGGACTCAATCCCAAGACCCTGAGATCACGACCTGAGTGGAAGGCAGAGGCTTAACTGACTGAACCACCCAGGCACCCCTGGGGACATTTCCTTAATAAATAGCAAGGTTGAATATATGTTTTTCTTTTTTTAAAAAAAGATTCACTTATTCGACAGAGACATATAGTGAGAGAGAGCACAAGTAGGCAGAGCAGCAGGCAGAGAGAGAGGGAGAAGCAGACTCCCCTCACTGAGCAGGGATCCCAACACGGGTCTCGATTCCAGGACCCTGGGATCATGACCTGAGCTGAAGGCAGAAGCTCAATGACTGAGCCACCCAGGCGTCTCTAAACCTAGTTTTTTTCAGGGGGGCACCTTTCAGCCTACAACAAGATTTAAAAAGAAAATATGGGCAGAAGGTTCTTCTGATGGGGAAGGAGCAAAAACTGGCAGGTGAGTGATAACTCAGAGGAAAATCTGTGTAGGTTTATTACCATCTGTTACATCAGGGTACTGGGGAAAGTCATGCTTTTCCAAATTGTAAACAATTTGAATTTGAAAAACATAGAAATCAGGTCTTAAGATTTCAGAATACTGGTTACTAATCGCTGGAACTATAAAAATCAACTCTGGAAATCTAGTAAAGTAGAAAGCACAGGGTATGCCGAGTCAAGCACTTGGGGCTTTTTCCTGGTTCTAGACTGCTTAAGCTATGTGACTTCGAATCATTTTCTTAATTGACACGCCTATTTTTGTTCCAAAATATGTTATATGCTGGATATAGACCACCTTTAAGGATTTTAATTCTAACCCTAGTCTAATAACCTATGGCTGCCAAGGCCATAATAAGTTAAATCCATTGACTTCCGTTTCCACATTTATATTTGTAGGGGTAAATGGCGCTTCAGTTTTATGTTTAGTAAACAAGCCTAGTAGTTCAGGTTAAAATTAGTTTGTATTTAAACCATTGTTACCCTTGAATACCATCTTGGATTTGGGGAAGGTCAAGAGCTCTGTCAGATGCTGAAATGCTCAGATAATCAATTCATACTTTGTTCTTTCCACAGGAAGAGAGGGTATTTTCCAAATATAAAAGGCTCATTGACGTTGAAGTGAAACTAGTGACCCAACTATAGAGTTTTCATCTTCAAAGCCCTTAATAAACAAAAGATATAGTGGGACCTGGGGTAAGAGATTCCGGAACCCAGCACAAATAGGGCCAGATATAGAAGGGTCTAGAGCCAGCCTCTCTCTGCTGAGGTCAAATGTGCTTGTTCACAAGTTTGATTTTATGAGTATTTCTGTTTGTGTGTAGGTCCTTCTGCAACAACTGTGATTTATTAAACATTTAGGACTAAAATTAAGCTAGATATTGTTTGTGGATTTCTGCAGTTCATTCAAGTGAAAAAGCCAAGAATGATAATGTAAAATGAGGTGGGTGGGCCCACAAAATCTGGGTTAATTTTCTTTTTTTTTAATATATATATTTTATTTATTTGACAGAGAGAGACACAGCCAGAGAGGGAACACAAGCAGGGGGAGTGGGAGAGGGAGAAGCAGGCTTCCTGCCAAGTAGGGAGCCTGATGCCCCGCTGGATCCAAGGGGCTGGATCCCAGGACTTGGGACTCGATCTCAGGACCTTGGGATCAAGACCCAAGCTGAAGGCAGATGCTTAACAACTGAGCCACCCAAGTGCCCCTGGGTTAATTTTCTAAGTTTTTTTTACTGGTCAGGACCAGGATTCACTTCTCTGATGAATCTTTGCCACAATTTTAACTCTATGATCACAAAAGCTTCTCTGTTTTCATGTAATCTTGAAGAGGAGTGGTGACAATATTTTAAAAATGAATTCATTTGGGGCACCTGGGTGGCTCTGTCAGTTAAGTGTCTGCCTTCAGCTCAGGTCATGGTCCCAGGTCCTAGGATTAAGTCCCACATTGGGCTCCTTGCTCAGCGGGGAGCCTCCTTCTCCCTCTCCCTTGGCCACTCACCCTGCTTGTGCTCTCTCTCTCTCAAATGAATAAATAAAACCTTTTTAAAAAAATAAACTGAATGAATTCATGTATTGTTCCAAGGAAATCTAACGAAGGTGACTCTGTTACATTGGGCCATGCTAACGTTTTTGTTGTTGTTGTTGTTTTTTAAGATTTTATTTATTTTCTTGAAAGAGAGAGTACATGCAAGCAAGGAGGGTGGGGGGAAGGAGAGGGAGAAGCAGACTCTAGGCTGAGCACAGAACCTGAGGTGCGTGGGGCGTACTCCCAGGACCCTGAGATCACGACCTGAGCCTGAACCAAAAGTCTAGTGCTTAACTAACTGAGCCACCAGGCGCCCCCATGGTAATGCTTTTGAATCTTTCTCTACGTCCTGCATGCCTGTACATTCTAGTCATCCTCGACTCTTGAAATTGTCACAATTCTGCACCCCCTTCTGTACCTGACAAACTCCTCCTTATTCCTCAAAGCCCTACTTGACCCCTCTAACTGAACTCATCTTTCTCTCTCCTCAGTTCCAAAAATACCTTACATGTTCCTCTATTAAAGAGCTTATCTATGTAACATAAATGAGACAGTCACTGTTATAACATGAGTCCTTCAGCTGTGCCTGGCTGGCTCAGTTGGTAGACCACATGACTCTTGATCTTGGCGTTGTGAGTTCAAGCCCCATATTGGGTATAGAGCTTACTTAAAACAAAAACCCCTTAATACTTTATGAGTAGTCTGAGTTTTTATTTTTGCAGCCTTAGTGCCTTGTATACAGGTAGTATTTAATGGATGTTTGTTAAGCAGGTAAGAAATAGGGCAACCTTTAAAAGTTGTTGCCTTTTTTTTTAAGATTTTATTTATTTGACAAAGAGAGAGAGTTGTTGCCTTTTGTCTAACTGTGGAGCCTTAATTGGATAAGAAAAAGAGACCCAGATATATCACTAAGTGAACATTGCCATTTTTTTTTTTCCTAATTCCTGTATCACTTCAAGGGCAATAATGTGCTGTTTCAGAGCAGACTAACCACCACTTTGGGAAAGTCTGATGTTTTCCTTTTCTTCAAAACTGCCATTTAACTTGGGCTGGTTAATGGGGTGTTAGGTCTTCATGTAGCTGTTTACCCATCTGACTCAAGCATCTCAGGTGAACCTTCTGGAAACAACCTCTTAAAAATACTGTTTCTGAGAATGAGCTAAATATGACTTAGAAATACGACTATGGATGTTCCAGCTTGTGTGGTTATAAAAGGTAGACCAGGCAGTTTTTTTCCCCCTATTTTTTTCACTTTTTACCGGAAATAATTCAGTAAGTTTTTCCCTATTATGATTCACAGTTCTGTGTTAAAGCAATGATGGACAGTGTTAATTATTTGTAGGCAAAGATTTTTTAGCCTTGAGGTTAAAATAATTTTATGCTTATAAAAATGTGGTAAAAATAGGACAGTTCCTGTATGTCCTTTACCCAGCTTCCCCTAATGTTAACATCTAGCATAACCACAGCACAATGACCCAAACCAGGATACTAACATTGATTCATCTACAGGATTTATTCAGAATTCACCATTTTTCTCACTCATATTTTTCTGATTCAGGATCCATTCCAGTACCACACATTACATTTTGTTTTCAGACTAAACTATTTTCTCCAAACTGTTACAGTTCTTCAGTCTTTATCTTTCATGACCTTGACACCTTAAAAGAGCACCAGCCACTTATTCCCTCAATTTGGATTTCTCTGATGTTTTCTCATGTTAGGCCGAGGTTATGTATTTTGGGCAGAAATATCCATGCCCTTCTCTTGTATATGTAAGAAATTTTCACATTCATATTTTGTGTGAGTGTTAGAATTTACCCCTTAAAAGATAATTACTTCATTTTTAAAAAGATTTTATTTTATTTGTCAGAGAGAAAGAGAGAGAGCATAAGCCAGGGGAGCAGCAGAGGCAGAGGAAGAAGCAGGGACTCGATGTGATGTGGGACTCGATCCCAGGACTCTGGGATCATGACCTGAGCCGAAGGCAGACGCTTAACTGACTGAGCCACTCAGGCATCCCAATTACTTAATTTTTAAAAAAGATTTTATTTATCTAATTTGAGAGAGAGAGAGTGCACATGCACGCCTGTTGGAGAGGGGCAAAAAGAGAGTGAGAATCTCAAGCAGACTCCTAACTGAGTGTGGAGCCCGACTTGGGGCCAGATCCTATCACCCCGAGACCACCACCTGAGCCAAAACCGAGAGTCAGACACTCAAATGACTGAGCCACTCAGGCACTCTGATAATTACTTAAAACAAACAAACAAACAAACAAAAACAAAACCATGTAGGGGTGCCTGGGTGGCTTAGTCAGTTAAGCATCTGACTCCTGATTTCAGCTGGGGTCATAACCTCAGGGTCATGAGATTAAGCCCCACGTCAGGCTCCATGTTCAGCAGAGAGTCCACTTGAGATTCTCTCCCTCTCCTTTTCCCTCTGCACCTTCCCACTCTCTCCCCTCCCTCAAATAAATAAATCTTTTAAAAAATCATAAGTTCTCCATATTTCTCAGGAATTGGACAGATCCCTCAATTACTTCAAGTTTGGAATCCTGATTTATGGAAAGATTCCCTTAGAAGACTATTTGTTTCCCTACCTCTGGGGAATCTGAGAAGAGCTGGAGCTGGTGGTCCTTCCCTTTATCACACTAGCAGAGAATCATGGTCAAGCAGGGGCCTTCTGCCGCTGAAAAGCTGGCGGTCTATTTCCAGTCTACAGCTGATTATAAACTGCTTCTTAGTTTGGGCTCATTCAGAAGCCAACCTTGAGATGATGACCTAAATCTAGGTCAATTGTCTGGTGGAAAAGCAGGCAAGAGAGGGAAGAAGACTAGGGCGTTTAATCTGCAGCCCCCAGCAGTCATCCAATGAGAGCTGCTCCAAGGCACTTCTTTTTCTGACATTCTGACCCATTCCAAACCAGAGAATACCTCCAGGTAGAGAGTTACTGCCGCCTGCGGTAGAATGTCTAGAAAGCCCTTTGTGTTTCAGGCGATCGCAAGTGTCTAGAGATCCGGAAGGGATAGCCTGATGCCCTTTCTGCCTGCCCCTTCCTTCTCTTTCTTTTTTTTTTCTTCCCCATTCTCCAATATTAAAAAAAAAGAAAGAAAGAAAAGAAAGAGAGAGAGAGGGAGGGAGGAAGGAAGGAAGAAAGGAAGAGAAAGAAAAGAAACCCTATGTGGTGGATGGAGTGGGGATGGAAGGGGAGGCGTCAGAACAGAAGTGTTGTGTAGGTAAAAATGCTCAGTGACTGGACATGCTACTATCATTAATATATATTTTACATTTTTGGATCGGTGGATGCTGAGTTCTATTTTTAAAAGATGAATGACCCAGGGCAGAGAAAACATGATTGTCTTCTAAACTTAAAAAAAAAAAAAAAAAAAAAAAAAGCCATTGTTTTCCAAGTCCTGGTCTTTCCTCCCAGGCTTTAGAACTGTGAGATCAGCTATGAAGAGAGACAGATGCATGTACCCAAGCTTGGGGATGTCACGGTACTACCCACAACCCACTCAAAACACCCTACAAGTAAGTGAACGTCTAGAACACCCAACACTGGGGCTTTGCTCTTTCCAGAAGCTTCCTGGCGACCTGATGCTGCCTCCTGCGGTAGGATGGTCCCAGAAGCTCTGAAATGGCCGCCCAGACTAGAAGAGCTTAAAGTGGAGGTCGGAAACATGGAGCTCCAGTACTTTTATGTGTGGACAGATGTCTTTAGGGGAGTCGTTTCTCCGATTCCTCACCCGGAAGGTGGCGATAGTCAGACCTATTTCATGTGGCAGCCCTGAAATTAGATCGGGTGGTGTCCGTGAGAAGCGCCTCGTCCGGGCTTGGCCAGCGCGGGCTCTTAGCACGTGAGGGTGG
>LNAC01000787.1:102935-236771 GCA_002007465.1 Ailurus styani | reverse complement strand
CCCAGGTGGCCCTCGCACAAGCCTCGGGAGGCCCTGACTATTATCCTCGCTCCCGCAGAGTAGTTCAGTTCTCAGGGAGGTTGGGCCCCCTCTCCGGTCACACAACCGTCAGTGGGCGAGTTAGGATCTGAACCCCGATCTGTGTGATTCCAAGACGCCTTTTCCCACGCGTTTCCCGTACATTAGGACCATCATACCAACGTGGACAGCCGGGATCACCTTCCTCCGATCTCGCCCTCCCACGTCCAAACGGACGAGTGAAGAAGGCCCGAAAGCTCTAGAGCCTAAGCCCAGAGGACCCGAGGCTAGGGAGGGACCGCGTCCGTCAGCACCGCGCCCCAGGCATGACGCTGGGGGCTCCGCACAAGGTAGCTTGTGAAGGAAGGATGGGAGCACGGCGAGACAGGCTCTCCGTTCTGCTTGCTGCTCGGCGCCGGCCGTGCCAGGCTGGCCCCGGGACGCTTTGCTGGGCGCGGCCCGGTAGCTCGTGGAGGCCCTTTGGTCCCTGCAGGTTGCTGCAGCCTGGCCCCGCACTGCCACCCCGGGTGCAGCAGCCGCCGAGGTTCCATTCCCCATTCCCAGGCTAGCCCAGGGCGGGGAGGCACCGAGCCTGCGGGTCCAGCTTCCGGTGGCGGCCGTGTTTAGAACACGGATGACAAGTCGACTTCTGGCTCTTGAACTCTGGTGCCCTTGTCTTCCAGTTCCTGCCCGGAGCTTGCTTTGAGACTTCAGGTGCTGATCCCTGTCCTGAAGACCTTCATTCCTTCCCAGATTTGGACTAAGATTTTAAGCAGACCTGTGACCTCATGGAGGATGAGGAAATGGGTGTCCTTTGGGAAGGGAGGAGGTAACGGAAAGCAGAGAGGAAAGGGGCATTGGAAGAGAGACAGCACTGACGGGTACAGCAACTCCCCACCTTGAGCCACTATTCAGAACCAGGCAAGTCAACGGAAATCTATGCCAATCACCTTCTTCTCCATTCCCGGCAATGCTGACATCACTTAGAATTTGAGTGTGGGTGCTACCCACGAAAAGAGAGTGTGGAAAGGCATGGACTGGTTACTTAATTAAAATAAATCCGGGATACCTGGGTGGCTCAGTCCGTTAAGCATCTGCCTTTGGCTCAGTGCATGATGATGAGGGTGCTGGGATCGGGTCTCGCATCAGGCTCCCTACTCAGCGAGGAGTCTTCTTCTCCCTCTGCCTGCTGCTCACCTGGCTTGTGTGCTTCCTCTCTTTCTTTCTCTGGCAAATAAATAAACAAAATCTTAAAAAAAAAAAAAGTATGTCCCTTCAGAAGAAAAGACTTATATCGGAAGAAGCTGACTGTCTCATTTCTTAGTGTGTTCCTGGAGGGTTCTAGGTTACTTTGAGGACACAGAGGACATAAGTGAACTGTCAGCAGACTTAGGGGAAATAAGTGCAGGCCCCCAGAAGGAGAGTCAGAGGGCAGAGGCCGGCACCAGAACAGCAGCATTTGTGTAGCTGGATTTATGCTCAGAGAAGGACTAGGAAGTACTTCCTATAATCCTTAATGGACAGGATAGGAGAAGAAAGGCGTTAAGAGCCAAGATGGGATTTGATAGACAGGGAAGGAGCTGCCTGGAAAGTGGAAAGAAAGCCAGTGCTTGCTGAGGAAAAGGGCATTAGAGTACTGAGTGCTCTTAAAGACTAACAGAGTGTGGCTTTGTCTTTTGTGTGACATACAAGAATGAAAAAAGAAAAATAAAAAGTTAACGCAGTGAGAATAGATACAGATGACCTAATCCCTGTTGCCAGAAGGTCCTTGTCCAGTGCGGGAAGACTCCACTCATAACCCAGGAGGAGAAAAACATGCATGAACAAAAAATAGAGAACCACTAAATGCCAAATTGGTGGTGCTGTCCAGGAGGGCATGAGGAAGACTAAGAAGGGAAAATCCCTGTTGATGGCATTGGCCAAGACCTCACGGAAGACAGACCATTACCTGGTCCTGGAGGAGAGAAGGCTTTATGTTGGCAGAGCAGAGGAAGAGGCTATCCCAGATGCAAGGAAGAAGACTGAACAGGTGGTGTGGGGTCACTTTCTGGAGATCCTTGGAAGCCAGGAAGAAGAAAATAGATTTGGGGACCCTGGAGGACTAGGCAGGAGGGTGGCTTGTGGGTTCATGGTATTTTAGGCAGTACCTGTTTACAGTTGGTTTAGGGTAGAGAGAGCCTCAGGCAACAGATTAGGTTTCCTGATCTCAGTGAACAAGACTGTCCTAATTCAAAAATGATTGCTGGGGATTCCAGCCAATTAACTGTAAGCATTCCAGCCCCAGCACCAAGGCCTTTCTTATTGCGGAGGGGAGCATCTGACTCTCTAAACCCCACACGGTGAATCATCTAATTCCACCCATTCCCCTTGTCTCCATGCTGACCACGCGTCCCTGTGATTGTTAGTGACCTCCGTGTGGGCGGCTCGACGGGAAATGTGTCTGTTTTAATTCAGAGATAAGAACTGATAACTCTAATTGCCAAGGAGATACATAACTAAGTAGTCTATAGTTTTATCTACATTGCCTTAATAAGATAAGAAATAGCAAGTAAACGGCATGACAGTTTAACATAGAGGAATATAGGCTACAAAATGTCCTTTTAGATGTCATTATATAAAGTGTACAGAAAGTTTTTAAATTGCCAATAATTGGGGTACCTGGGGGGCTCAGTTGTTAAGCATCTGCCTTCTGCTCCAGGTCATGATCCCAGGGTCCAGGGATCGAGCCCCGTGGCAGGCTCCGTGCTCAGTGGAGAATCTACTTCTCCCTCTCCTTCCCCCTGCTCATTCCCTCTCTCTCTCAAATAAATAAATCTTTAAAAAATGAATCGCCAGTAATTTTCTTACTTGCCCATAGGAATTTTAAAACATCCCGATTATGTTATACATTCAGTTCACATATCCCCTTGTACCCAGAGCCCCTTCCCGCTGTGGTTGGCAAAATGCTGACAATCCACGAGCCCTCTGCAACACTGCAGAGCAGCCCATCCCACCGATGGACGGACATCTGTTTCACATCCCCGAATTTGGACCATTTGTGCTAGTTCCTCCTTTAAGAGACCTTGTTCAGACATAAAATGCTTTCTTCCTAGAGAAACTATGCTTTCCCACATGGAAATAAAGGGAGGAAAACACTGGTGATTCTCGATCTCTCTCGATACTTCTTTTCCCTCTAGGCCTTGAGATGAGTGTTATCTTCCAGAGTCTGTAACACCAAGCATGTGTCTGGTGCAAGACTGTACCTGCTAGGTAATGATGTTTTTACCACGGATAGTGAAATGTTTTCTCCATAAGATAGAAACTGTGCTTCAGGTGCCTGGGTGGCTCAGTGGGTTAAAGCCTCTGCCTTCAGCTCAGGTCATGATCTCAGGGTCCTGGGATCGAGGCCCGCATCGGGCTCTCTGCTCATCAGGGAGCCTGCTTCCTCCTCTCTCTCTGCCTGCCTCTCTGCCTACTTGTGATCTCTCTGTCAAATAAATAAATAAAATCTTAAAAAAAAAAAAACCTATGCTTCAAGAAGACTAGTCTGCTTAATGGGCATGTGGGTTGATGCCTTGACATGCGGCTTTTCTAGTAATTTAGGCTGAACCCAAGGAAGGGCAGGTGGAAGGATGACCCTATTGAGTAACTTGGTCATGATGGCGTAGTGTAGACTGCTTTGCTACAGGTTGAGTTTCTGTAAAATGGTTCAGCTCAGTGCGACTGGCAAACAGGGAAAGATGTCAATATAATCCAGAAGTTGCCCAGTTCATGGAGATTCCTGCCGGGTAGTGTTTGGAGCCTGCGAGAGCAGCAGCCTGTTCCCCAGCCTCCTTCATCCACTTCCTTCTTCTGTGCTCCATTCTTTCATTTTTATTTTTCTTTTAAGATTTTAAGATTTTCTTTATTCATTTGTCAGAGAGAGAGAGAGAGAGAGCACGCGAGAGAGACAACACAAGCAGGGGGAGCAGCAGGCAGAGGGAGAAGCAGGCTCCTTGCGGAGCAAGAAGCTCTGTTCTTTCAATCTGTGTGCATTTTGCCCTTGTCCCCTAACTCATCGGTGTCAAACCCTTACACACCTTCTGTGGAGCTACCTATTTCTTATTTTTTTAACTGTAGTAAAATACCCAGAAGATAAAATTTACCATCATAATCATTTTTGAGTGACCAGTTCAGTGGCATCAAGTACATTCACGTTGTTGTGCAACCATCACCGCTGCCCACCTCCAGGACACTTTCATCTTTCGAAACTGAAACCCTGTGTTCATTAAACAGTAACTCCCTTCCCGTTGCTCCTCTCTCTGGTCCCTGGCAAACACCATGCTACTTTGTGCCTCTATGAGTTTGACTACTGGAGCTCGTATAAGTGAAATCGTACAGTATTTGTCCTTCTGTGACCGGTTTATTTCATTTAGCATAATTTCCTCAGTGTTCACCCACCCTCGTAGCCTGTGTCAGAATGTTCTTATAAGCTAAGTGATATTCCGTTGTATGAATATATCACAGTTGGTTTATCCCGTGATCTGTCAGTGGACACGTGGGTTGCCTCCACCTCTTGGCTAGTGTGAGTAATGCTGCTGTGAACGTGGGGGTGCAGATGTCTGTTTGAGCCCCTACCTTTCATTCTCCCCCATTCTTAAAGGTGAAGTCCTACATTTTCTGTTGTATTTATTTACTCAAAATCTACCTGGATTTTTCGTTTTATAAGTCTTTTTATTAAGGTTATTACTATTTCATTCGGGCTCTGGTAATAAAGTTGTGAGGATGTGAGTGGTCTTCCTCAGCCCTGCCTCTCCTGTGAAGCCTGCTACCTTTTGTGCACAGTTGAAGAGAACAGGGGCGGGGGGAGGGTGTTTACTTGGAAATGCGTGTGTATATCACATTCTAGCAGAAATGCCCATTGAGTTGAAAGAGAATAAGCTGGGGTGCATTGGGAACCGTGTTGCCTAACTCCCTGGCAGCCTGAGAGATGTCACCAAGTCCAGCTTTCTCCTCAGTAACACCGCTTGCCAGGCTTCTGTAGGAGCACTTGACATGAGGCCACAAATCCAAGGACCTGGTCTCCACATCACAGGAGGTCAAAACACCATCCTCTGTCCCAGGATTGAGCAGGGGGTGCTGGTCAGAGAGGAACTTGGTTGCAGAGTTGAGCTCTGCACCTGGCTCAGCCCTTCTCTAGTGCCTACACCTGTTTCCATGGGATTGCTTGACCAGATTAGATAAGCAAAAACATGACATTCTGTTCTAAGCTGAGGGTGCTACAGAGGCTTGGAAAGCTTGGGGAGGCCAGGGAGGGCCGGATGGAGGGATGGAGGGTCACAGGAGTTGCTGTCAATTTGGGTAGAGCTGCTTGTTTATTATTCGTGGTTTCCATGAGTGTTTCCATCATAAAGAAAGGCTCTTGTCAGCACGCTGCAGAAAGGAGCCCTGTGATTCAGGCGAGCTGGCTAGCCTTGCTGGAATGTAAACTCAGTCTGCAAAGAAGTAGAATGAGGATTCGAATGCTGTATTTGCTCGGTAAAATTATTTGTGACTGAGGTAGTAAGGGCCCAGAGCCCCACATGGGCGTCCAGGAGTTAGGTTAACTCTTACAACCCTGAGGACCTGGTAAAGATAGTCAGTCTAGTCCTCACATAGTTAGGCCTGAACAGTCACCAAAATTGAGTTCTTGGGCTTTCTGTTTTATGGCAATACTAAGACAGAATTGAAAAAGAGCCCCCTTTTTGGGTTTTTTAGTAATTCAACAAAGAACACATAATGTCAGTGTTGTATAAAGCACATTTCCAGTAGCTTAAAGTTACAAGTAGAACTTGCCAGAGAAAAGGAAACAATACCTATTTGTTTGGAAGGCAAGACATAAGAGGATTGCTGGCTGAAACCATCTTTGCACCAGAGGAGGAAGGGAGTGGGCTGAAAAGGGAGAAAGAAGAAAAGGAGCAGAAGGAGGGGATGTCATGTCTGTGCCCTGTTTACCGTCACACTGGGGGAGTTTTCACATCCCAAGCACTAGAGTACATCCAGCTATGGGACTCACCCCTTAGTGAGTCTACCAGAACCGAAGAAAGCAGTAACAGACAGAACGCGTTGTGAGCACAAAGGGTCAGCATTGTTTGTGACTATTTCCTCCGTGTGTCTATATTCATGAAGGTGCTTACTGGATTATAGTGTAAAATACTTTTCTTACTGTGGGCTGTGGTGGAAGCTTGAGGAACATTCTGACATTTCACCTGTCTTCTGCTCCTGGACCTTGCTTCTCAGTCAATGCAAATTTTGTGTCTAGATTTGGCCGCTGTTAGACTTGAAAGAGATGGTATGGTCCCTGTTTGCCTCAGCTGTTTGTTAGGGGTCCACCATCATCCCCTACTCAGGGATTGGGGATTGCCCCGAGGGCGCCCCCACACTGCTGGCATGTCTAGCTGTGCTATGGCGGAAAGCCTCCTGAAATTCAAGCTGAAAACTTGAATCTGAATCTCACTTCAGCCATTTATCAGTCATATGATCATCAATATTATTGCTTCAAAATCTCCCCATTCCAAGTCAGTCTTCTCCAGCCCAATTTCATTCAATGAATGCTTATTGAATGCCTACTAAATGCGGGGTATGATACCAGGCACAGGGAACTAAAGAAGATGCAGGCTGATGATGATGATAAGCACGTAATTCTAAGAGAACTCTGGGAGGAGAGATGAGGGGATACTTAATTCTATGCATAGGAAGAGTGGTGTGTGCTGTGTGAACTGAGCTGTGAAGAAAGAATAGCCTTGACTTGCCAAGTGGAGAACTGTAGAGCTGGCTTTCCAGGTGGAGTGACCCCCAGAAGTAGGTCACAGGCATGGGGGAAGCTCCTGGCATGGGTTCTGAAAGGGAGTATGGCCCCAGGTAATGCTGAGATTTCAGGCAGATGAATGGCCAGATGGTCATGTCAGAAAATGGCAGTGAGTAGAAGCATAGGCTGGGAGAAGGACTAGGTCCTGCCTTCCCTGAGTGCCTCTGCTCTAAAATGTCTTCTGTCTCTTCTTCCCTCCCCTAGCACAGCTTCAGCTTCTCCAAAAACAACCCACATTCCCTCCCCTCCCTAGCTCCTGCCCCAGGTACCTCCCTGGCTCCCACAGATCCCTGGGTTGGCACACTACAGAACTTACTTCCTGCCTATCAGCTAGAGAGCAGATGAGAGCCTTAGTTCCATTTTAGCTATCTTTAGTATCTATCCGGAGCATTCAGATCTTATCAGGTGTCTCTGACTGGTACGTGTATACTCTTCTGGAGAACTTGGTTCAGGCAGGATTTCCTTTTTTGAAGACTTTCCAGACTTGTCTTCTACCCCGGTATCAGTTGGGATTCTCTAGAGAAATGGCATAGAATATATACATGGAAATAGAGATATAGACAGAGAGAAAGTGAGAGGGATAAAGAACGGCTCATGTAATTGTGGGTACCGGCAAGTCCAAAATCCACAGGGCAGGCTACAGGCTGGAAACTAAGGCAGGGTTTCTGTGTTGCAGTCCTGAGACCAAATCCCTTCTTCCTTGGGAAACGTTAATCTTTGCTTTTAATACTTTTTGATTAGATAGGGCCCAGCCACACTAGGGAGAATAATCTGCTTTACTCAAAATCTACTGATTTAAATGTCAATCATATCTGAGAAAAGACCTTCAAGGCAACATCTAGACGGGTGTTTAACCAAACAGCTGGACAGCATGGCCCAGCCAAATTGGCACATAAAATTAACCATCTCAACCTCATCCCCTCCTCTTGCATACACACATGTTCTAATCCATTCTGTCAGTAATCCTGGGAAGAGGGATAATTCCTACCACTTTAGAGATGGGGACACTGCGATTCACACAGGTTAAGAGACTTGCCCCAAGTCATACAGTTCTAGAAATGGAAGCCAAGTCATGGCCTCCAGATTCTGGATGCCTCCGACTGTGGCACTGCAGTCTGTGTGCTGTGAATGTGATGATTGGTCTTCCAGCAGAGGGGAGCTGCTAGATGTCTATACTGGGGATGCTGGGGCTTTGGAAGTCAAACACACCTTGACTCGAATCCTTGCTCTGCTAAACATATGCAGCTGAAGACCTGGGGCCATTTATTTAACCTCTCTGTGCCTTAGTTTCCCCACTTATAAAATGAAAATAGTAATAAGCTTTCCCTAGTGTGGTTTTAATGATGAACTATGCAACACGGTGCCTGGCATGAAGTAATTGTGCAGGGACCATGATAATGGCAGAAATAACAAGAACATTTAATCATTCACAATCGATTTATTTGGAAAGAGGGTAAATATCCATTTATATACCTGAAAGTTCTGTCTCTGCCTGGGTTTCATAAAAAACATTTCAAGGGCGCCTGGGTGGCTCAGTGGGTTAAAGCCTCTGCCTTCAGCTCAGGTCATGATCTCAGGGTCCTGGGATCGAGGCCCGCATCGGGCTCTCTGCTCGGCAGGGAGCCTGCTTCCTCCTCTCTCTCTCTCTGCTTCTCTGCCTACTTGTGATCTCTCTCTGTCAAATAAATAAATAAAATCTTAAAAAAGAAAAACAAAACTTTAAAAAAAAAACATTTCAAGTTGTGGGAAGCTGGTGGAATAGGAGGACTCTAAGCTCACCTCATCCCGTGGATACAACTGGATAACACTCACATCAGTGTAAGTAACCCAGAAAACGATCTGAAGTCCGGCAGAAAAGACTCCACAACTAAAAGTAGACAAGAGGCCACATCAGAGAGAGTAGGAAGAGCAGAGACACAGTGGGGAGCAAAACAGAATAGCGGACCATTATAGATGGAGTAGCGGGAGCAGAGAGTAGAAAGAAACAGACCCTCACACTGGGGAGCCTGCATAGGGAAAACGAATCCCCACAGCATTTGGTTTTGAAAGCCAGAGGGGCCAAATTTTGTGACTTCTTAGAATCAATGGGACTTAAAATCTGGAATTTAAAAAAATCAGTGGGCTAGGCTCTGGGTGACCTGGAAGAACAAGGGGAAACCAAGTCCCCATCCTTAAGGAGATAGCACCAAACTCCCCCCAGAGACACAGTGTAGAAGCAACAGTTTGAAAACTGCCTGGAGCATAGGGGACGGAGGGTTATTTACTAATCTCAGAGTTGCTGAGGGATTTCTCCAGGAGCAAAGTTGCTGCACCCCCCACCCCCCGCAGGGTAAACACACTATGGCCACCTGCTGAAACCAACAAGTCTTTGCTTACACCCTGCCCCCACCCCCACCACACTTCCTGGATTTGTCCCCTCCAGCCAGGCTGGCCTTAGTCCCTGTGCTGCTAACACTCCATGCCCTTACCCCTGAATGTGTTGTGAATCTGCCTTTCTGATATGCTGCTGGCCAGAGCCCATCTAAACCAGGGCCACAGCCTGGCAATGTGCAAGCAGCTCTGACAGGGGCCAGCACCACTCCAAAGTGACTCCTGCCTCAGGGAGAGGGGAAGATACACACACACACACACACACACACACACACACACACACACACATATGAGTCAGATGGAGGCCCAGCAGTGGGCTGGGGGTAGACAGCTGGTCTGATTATAGGCCCTGCCCACCAATGAAAGCATCTCAAGGGACAACATAGGGAAAGCGCCCTGCAGTCTGGTGTTTCTGCATCTCTGGCAAATGCCTGGTCTGATTCATCTCAAGCCCAAGGTGGTGCCAGACTGGTCCACTAACACCACAGGGACCAAACTCTGTCCACAACAGGCAAAGAGAGCCACACAGATAACTGGACTAAAGGAAAGAGTGGCTCAGCCACAATACCAGCATGCACACAATACACCCAGGAGACACCCCTGAAGTTGCAGATTCTGATAAATGGGACACTGCACCGCAGAGCACTACAGGACCTCTTCTTCATGAGGCCAGTACTCTGAAGAGCAGGAGATGTAGCTGACTTTTCTTACATGCAGAAACAAACACAGAGAGCTAGACAAATTGAGAAGACAGAGGAATATGTCCCAAAGGAAAGAACAGAGAAAAACCACAGCACAAGATCTAAGCATGAGAGAGATAAGTAAAATGCCTGCTAGAGAATTTAAAGTAATGATCATAGAGATACTCACTGGACTTGAGAAAGAATGGAAGACATTGGTGAGACCGTTAACAAGGAGATAAAAAAAGAACCAGTGATGAAAAACACATTAAATGAAATTAAAAATACACTAGATGGACTAAATAGCCAACTAGAGGAAGCAGAAGGACGAATCAGTTACCTGGAGGACAGAGTAATGGAAAGTAATCAAACTGAACATGTAAGAGAGAAAAGAAATTATGCAAAATGGGAGTAGACTTGAGAAACTCAGCAACCATCAAGAATAATAACATTGCCATTACAGGGATCCCAGAACAAGAAGAGAGAATAGGGAGTAGAAATTTATTGTTTCTCAATAGCTTTGGATATTCAGCGTCTTTTATAGTTCCAAACAAATTTTAGGATTGCTTGTTCTAGTTCTGTGACAAGTACTATCGATGGTTTGATTGGGATTATGTTAAATCTGTAGATTGCCTTGGGTAGCATGGACATTTTAACAATATTTGTTCTTTGAGTCCATGAGCATGGGATGTCTTTCCATTTGTTTGTGTTGCCTTGAATTTCTTTCACCAGTGCTTTATAGTTTTCAGAGTCAAGGTCTTTCATCTCCTTGGTTAAGTTTATTCCTAGGTATTTTATTATTTTGGGTGCAATTGTAAATGGGATTGTTCTAATTTCTATTTCTGTTGTTTCATTATTAGTGTATAGAAAAGCAACAGATTTCTATACATTGACT
This sequence comes from Ailurus styani, assembly GCA_002007465.1. NCBI lineage: Eukaryota > Metazoa > Chordata > Mammalia > Carnivora > Ailuridae > Ailurus > Ailurus styani. The sequence continues at coordinate 226,003 of LNAC01000787.1, read as the reverse complement.
TTTGTATCCTGTAACGTCACTGAATTCATTTATCAGTTCCACTAGTTTCTTCATAGAGTCTTTAGGGTTTTCTATTAATAGTATCATCTGGAGATAGTGAAAGTTTTACTTCTTCCTTACCAATTTCATTGCCTTTTATTCTTTTTTCTTTTTTGATTGCTGTGTCTAGGACTTCCAGTACTATGTTAAATAAAAGTAGTGAGAGTAGACATCCTTATCTTGTTCCTGACCTTAAGGGAAAAGCTCTCCATTTTTCACCGTTGATCATGATGTGAACTGCAGGTTTCTCATATATGGCCTTTATTATGTTGAGGTATGTTCCCTCTAAACCTACTTTGTTGAGGGATTTTATAATGAATGGATGCTGTACTTTTACTTTGTCAAATACTTTTTTTCTGAATCTATTGAAAAAAATCATATGGTTTTTTATCCTTTCTCTTATTAATGTGATGTATCGTGTTGATTTATTTGCAAATATTGAACCAGTCTTGCATCCCAGGAATAAATCCCACTTGATCGTGGTGAGTGGTTTTTTAAAATGTATTGTTGGATTTGGTTTGCTAATGTTTTGTTGAAGATTTATGCCTCCATGTTCACTGGAGATATTGGCCTGTAGTTTTCGTTTTTGTAATGTCTTTATCTGGTTTTGGTATCAGGGTAATACTGGCTTAGTAGAATGAGTTTGGAAGCTTTCCATCCTCTTCTTTTTTGGGGGAATAGTTTGAGAAGAATAGATATTAAGTCTTCTTTAAGTGTTTGGCAGAGGTGCCTGGGTGGCTCAGTTGGTTAAGTGTCTGCCTTTGGCTCGGGTCATGATCCCAAGGTCCTGGGATTAAGCCCCGTGTCAGGATCCCTCCTCATTGAGGGGAGTCTGCTTCTCCCTCTCCCTATGCCCCGTGCTCGCTCTCAGTCTCTCTCTCTCGAGCACTCTTTCTCTCTAATAAATAAATAAAAATCTTTCTTTTAAAAAATAAATGTTTGGCAGAATACAGCCATCTTGGAGGAATTTACAGGCCTGAAACAGTTTTGTTTCTCTTACCCCAGTGTTCAGACCTGAATATTGACTCTCTATGTTCTTTCTCACATTTACATTTTAAATTGTGATACTCTTTTCATCACTAACTTTTCTGAATTTCCATACACGGGGTAGTTGAATATGATAAAGGCAATGTGCAAAACAAAAAGCAATCCTGAATATGTGTCTGAGAAAAAAATCTGTATTACATCTGTTCTCACATCTAATTATAGTCTCTGAGTTGAGACTAGGGTATCCTTCTTAGTGTCCTCAATCTGATTTTTTTTATCTGTGTTTTTTCCTAACATTAAATCAACATTATAACATTCCAGTGCATTATAAACACATTATCCCTTTGGAAAATGAGCCTTGATGCTAGATGAGCCCAAGTGTCATTGGGATTTTTTCAAGTAGATCCTTGTGTGGCCCTGGGGACCTCTGATGTGGGAACCATGTTGTCCATCTGCTTTCCTGTCTTTGGGCTACATGACCTACCTTGCCATCTTCTCTCTTGCTGCCACCAACAAAATCCTTATGTTCCATTTCACTGCCTTTATTTGTGAATAGAACTTGTTTATGTCATGTAGAGGAGGAAGAAGTAATAGAGCAAGTGGTCTATTAGTATATGGCAGGAAAGTGAAGAAGTTGACAATTTAGGGACTAACTATAAAGTAAGCTCTTTAGATGAAGAAATCAGCAAAGGCAACCAAGGCCACTTTCAACAGAAGATATGTGGTAGAGGGAATGAGCCACAGTAAATGGCAATCAAGAGTGTGAGAATTTTCTGTGAAAGAAATTGCAAATACCCTTACATTGTGAGACCGCAAGTCTATTTATCTTTTATGTTATGTAGAAAGAACACATACTTCCTGGGGATCTATGTAGGAGAACGGAGTCTGAAAAAAAGAGACACTTTTAAAACATTTGTAGAGATTGATGCCAATGAAAAAATGTCTGGGAAGTGACCTAATGGAAGTATGGTGGAAAGAGGATAAGGTTTAGAATTTTTCCCTTGGGGTTTGAATTCCAGCCCAGCCACTTCCACCTGTGTGAAAACCAGAATGGAAGTAAATATTTACTATTTATCAAACAAGTTCTATTTTATGAGGACATCTGCACATGTTCTCACTTGATGTTCACAACAACTCTAGGTGGCATATACCGTTGTTATGCCTTTTTTTTTTTTTGAGGCTAAGACAGTACCAAACGTTAATGAGGGTGGAGGAGCACCCAGGAGTCTATTATATCGGGCGCCTGGGTTGCTCAGTGGTTAAAGCCTCTGCCTTGGGCTCAGGTCATGATCTCAGGGTCCTGGGATCGTGGCCCGCATCGGGCTCCCTGCTCAGCGGGGAGCCTGCTTCCTTCTCTCTCTCTGCCTGGCTCTCTGCCTACCTGTGATTGCTCTCTCTGTGTCAAATAAATAAATAAAATCTTTTAAAAAAAAAAGAAGTCTATTATATCATTTGTGAGAATGTAAACTGATACAATCATTTTGAAAAAAAATGTTTGGTGGTACCAAATAAAGGTGAACATATGCAAACTCTATCACCCAGCAATACTACTCCTGGGTATTTACCAAAAAAAGTATAATTTTTTTCTAGTACAAGCAAGCTCAAGAATGTTTATAGAAGCATAATAACCAGCAGTAGAAACAACCTAATTGTCCATCACCAGTAGAAAGGGACACAGTATATTCAAACAGTGGGATACTACCCAGCAATGGAACAGAATGAACTATTTTTACATGGAACATGGATGAATCTCACAGACACAATGTTAAGTAAAAGAAATCGTACACAAAAGAACACCTACTGCATGATTCCATTCATATGAAGTTCAAAAACAAACAGAACTAATTTACGGTGATGGTGGTGAGAATGATCTTTATGTTTTGGGTATGGGCATTGCTGACTGGGAGGGCATATGAGGTGTTGGAGATGTTCTATCTTTTGATCAGCCTTGTGGTTACATTGATATTGCATTAGTTTTCTGTGACATGAAAACAAATTACCACAAACTTAGTGGGGTTGAAACAAGACATGGGTATTTTCTCTCAGTTTCCATGGATCAAAAGTATGGACACGCCTTAACTGGGTCCTTGGCTCTGAGTAGCAATCAAGATGTGCATGGGGCTGTGTTCTGATCTAGAAGCTTGAGTGCTCCCAAGTTCATTCAGGTTGCTGGCAGAACTTACTTCCTTGCAGAAGTAAGGAGGCTTATGATCAGATTTTTTATGGCTATTGGCTGAAGGGCAACCCCCCCAACTCCCACTGCCCAGGTCCTAGAGGCTGCTCACCATTCCTTACCACCTAGGCCTCTCCAGCGGAGCCATTTACTTCACCAAGCCAGCAGTGAGTATTTCCCTCCAGTCCACTAGGAGGGGTCTTTATATAACATAACATCCTATCACTTTTGCCAGTTTCTATTGGTTGGGTGAAAATTGTAGATTCTGTCTACAGTGGGAGAGTGGCTTACATAAAGACAAACATCAAGAGGCAGGCATCATAGTGTGTCATCTTAAGATCTGTCCAACACACATACACACACACACACACACCACTCATCCAACTACACATGTAAGATTCATGTACTGCATAATATCTAAGTTATACCTCATTTTTTTAAATATTTGAGGCAAGAGATGTAAAGTAATTCACTCTATGTCCCTTAGCTACTAAGTGGCAGGGGTGGGATTCAAATTTAGTTGTGTCTAATACCAAACCTGTGCTCTCATTCTACAGATGGAATGAAAAGATGTAGGAGCTGGCTCAGTTGGAAGAGATGTGACCCTTGATCTCAGGGTTGTGAATCTGAGCTCCACAATGGGTGCAGAGATTACTAAAAATAAATAAATATACTTAAAAAAAGAAAAGATGTAATTAAGCCTGAATTGTACTCTGGCTCAGAGAATGGCGGCTATCATAATGGTAGTGAGACGTTTCAGTTCTATTACTTGTAAACATTATCACTTTAATTCTGAAAAATGTTCAGGGACATTTTGTATGCCTCAAGCAATGCAGTAAGTCCAAGAAAGTACCAAAATGCTGGAGTCTAATTGACTTTGATCAGTATGTGGCTTTACCACTGTTTTCTTAAACCTCTCCGAATATGATTCTATTATTATAGCTCCTTTTCCTGGCACATCCATTTATTATATTCCCTTGCTACCCAGGTCTAGAGATTTACTGTGAATATTCCTTAGTTAATATTCTGATCCGTGAAGTAACCCTCTGTTTTAAGATTTACTATAACTGCCTCCTTAAGTTGTTCCTCATTATTCAAAGCCTGCTTATAAGTGAACAGTGAATCATCTTGTTCTCCCGCATTTGTTCTCCTTTACTTTTGAAGTCGGTGGGGGAAAAAAAGAATTAACTTGGTTTTTTTTTTTTAAATATTTTATTTATTTATTTGACACAGAGAGAGAGAGAGATTACAAGTAGGCAGAGAGGCAGGCAGAGAGACAGAGAGAGGAGGAAGCAGGCTCCCTGCTGAGCAGAGAGCCCGATGCGGGCCTCGATCCCAGGACCCTGAGATCATGACCTGAGCCGAAAGCAGAGGCTTTAACCCACTGAGCCACCCAGGCGCCCTTAACTTGGGTTTTAAAATGAAGAGTTTGGTCAGAGCTGAAATTCAAAACTGGTCACATGATTCATCTCAAATTATAGTTGTGGGCTTTGGGGTTACTAGGAGTTTGCTTAGAATTTTGGAGTTGAAAAGAATTATTGTCTTAATAGGACTTATAAAAATCAGGCAAAAGGAGCTGGCAGCCTGCCTAGAGTGTAAGAACCCTGAATTTAGGAACTGGTTTTTTCAAAAAAAAATTTCATTCTTCAAGTTTGTAATATCCCTTAAAGGATACAATAACATCTAATACTGTATTATTATTATTATTTTATTGAAGACCTAGTACCCACAATATACCTAGTGTTATGGGAGATCCCAAAGTAAATAAAAGTAAAAGAAAAAAATTTCTGCCCTTAAGGAGGTTATGTCTTTGATCAGTGGTAAAAAAAAAATTGTGTCTGAAGTCTTAGGGTGCCATGATAAAAGAAACAATTAGGGGTGCTTCCGTGGCACAGTCAGTTAAGTGTCTGACTCTTGGTTTTGACTCAGGTGGTAATCTCAGGGCCCTGGGATCGTGTTCCACACTCAGTATGGAGTCTGCTTGAAATACTCTCTCCCTCTCCTCCTGCCCCTTCCTCTTGTGCTCTCTCCCTCTCTTTCTCAAATAAATAAATTAAATCTTTTTTTAATAAAGATTTTATTTATTTATTTGAGGGCGGGACAGATCGTGAGTTGGGGGAGGGGCAGAAGGAGAGGGAGAAGTGGACTCCCTGCTGAGCAGGGAGCCAACTTGGAACTCCATACCAGGACCCTGGGACCATGACCTGAGCTGAAGGCGGACCCTTAACTGAGTGAGCCCTCCAGGCACCCCAATAAATCTTTTTTTAATTTTTTTTTATTTTAAGGAGTAGTTAATGCTGGCTAAAGTTATATACTGTGTGATTCCAACTATATGACATTCTGGAAAAGGTGAAACTATGGGATGGTAGAGGGATCAGTGGAGTGGTTGCCAGGGTTAGCCAGGAGGGAGGGAGGAGCAGGTGGATCCCAGGAGATTTTTAGGGCAGTGGAACTATCTGTGTGATACTGTGATGGTGGATACATGACATCCTGCCTTTGTCAAAACCCATAGAACTGTATAATAGGAAGAGTGAACCCCGCTGCAACCTATTGACTTGAGTTAATAGTAATGTATCAGTATGTGCTCATCAGTTGTAACAAATGTATTTGGTACATCTGTGTGTAACAAATGCACATAGATGCCATATGTTAATAAGAAAGGAAACTGTTGAGGGTGACAATAAGGAGTTATGTGGGGACTCTGAACTTTCTGATTAATTCTTCTGTAAACTAAAACCTGCTCTAAAAAAGTCTATTAATTAAATGAACAAACAAACAAACAAAATATATGTAGGGACTCCTGGGTGGCTCAGTCAGTTGAATGCCTGCCTTCAGCTCAGGTCATGATCCCAGGGTCCTGGGATTGAGTCCTGCATTGGGCTCCTTGCTCAGTGGGGAGCCTGCTTCTCCCTCTGTCTGCTGTTTCCCTTGCTTGTGCTCTCTCTCTTTCTCTCTGACAAATAAATAAAATCTTAAAAAAATATATATGGGGGCGCCTGGGTGGCTCAGTGGGTTAAAGCCTCTGCCTTTGGCTCAGGTCATGATCTCAGGGTCCTGGGATCGAGGCCTGCATCAGGCTCTCTGCTCAGCAGGGAGCCTGCTTCCTCCTCTCTCTCTGCCTACTTGTAATCTCTCTCTGTCAAATAAATAAATAAAATCTTTAAATATATATATGTATGATATACTGTATATTTATTTTGTATATATTATATATTTTTATAAATATATTTATAAATATATAACTCATATATAAATATAAGTATATAAAAGATTATATTGTATATATAATATATAAACATTTATATATAAAATATATCTTGTATATTATATATTAATTTATATAGTGTATATTATAATAAATATAAATGTATATTTATGTTATGTATATTTTTTACTGCCTCAGGGGGCTCATAATCTCTTTGGTTAGTCCTAAAATAAAAGTGTATCTGAGGTCTAGGGTCTCACAGAATACAAAGTAGTAAACCTAGGGAAGTTAGGAAAGGCTTCAGAGAAGTGAACTTGAGGTGAGCCTTGAGAAAGACTCTGGCATTCATCAGGCAGACATGGATTTGCCTCTGTGCGTGCTCTTAGCAGACATTCATATTACATACTCTCGGCAGGTCTGGCGATTCTAAAGTCTTCACAGTGATTTCTTGTTTAATTTCCCACTTCAGGGGCACCTGGGTGATTCAGTCAGTTAAGCGGCTGCCTCCGACACTCAGGTCATGATCCCAGGGTCATGGGATCGAGCCCTGCATTGGGCTCCTTGCTCAGTGGGGAGTCTGCTTCTCCTTCTCCCTCTGCCTCTCTCCCTGTTCTTGCTCTCCCTCTCTCTCTCTCAAAAAAAAAAAAAAAAAATTCCCCACCACAACAGGGTACATGTTATTATTTCTATATTACAGATGAAGAAACTAAGGTTCAAAAGAGCTTATCTAAGGCCACCCAGCTAGTGAGAGGTGAAAGGGGGACCGACAGCCACTCTGCCTGCTTCCGAAGCCAGTGCCTCATCACTAACATAGAGATTACATCCTGTACACGATCAAAGGCATACTGTGGCACAGTGAAGGGGGAGAGAGATAAAGCAAAAATTGATAGATGAAGGTATCATTCATGGCAATTTAATGAAGAGGACAGGATTTCAGGAGTTGCTTGGTTGAGGCAAAGAGAAAGAACGTGGAGAACTTGCTCTTGAAAAGTCTCATTCTCAGTCTCGCCAATGCACACCCTTGAAGCCTAGAGGCACAGTTCAGAGAGGGGCAGAGAGCCCCTGCAGAGCTTTCAGAACCACTTGGGAATCAGCCTTCTGCAGACGGCTACTTCCCCCTCACACTCGTGGCTTCGTGTAGATTCTGGTTGGCTGGTAAGAAAGCTGGGGACATGGCTTTACTGCTCGTTCTCCTCTCTTCCTTATGGCTGCCTTGCCCATCTTATTCCCTCTAGATTCCTTCCAGCATCCTTTCGGCTGAGCCCACAGGGAAGGTACTGTAGAAGGATGCTGGAGCTGGCTCCTGGGCAAAGAACAAGGACGATGGGCACCTGGGTGGCTCAGTCGTTACGTGTCTGCCTTCGGCTCAGGTCATGATGCCAGCGTCCTGGGATCAAGCCCCGCATCTGGCTCCCTGCTAAGCAGGAAGCCTGTTCTCCCTCTCCCACTCTTTCTCCTTGTGTTCCGCTCTCACTGTGTCTCTCTCTGTCAAAAGAATAAATAAAATCTTTAAAAAATAAAATAAAAAAAAGTAGGGAAAACGCTTTTCTCTCTCTGCCCATATTAATTGGACACTCCTTACCCTTCCTCATATAGATATTTATGTCCCCAAATAATTTGACGAATACCAAACATTACTCTTTCATCTTAGGAGGCTCAGATTTAGAGAGATGTCTCTGCTCTGATAAACTGTGGAATAAAAGACTGCAAATCTTTCTTAACCATTCTGATGAATAATGACAGCCACCATTTATGGAGCATTTTACCATGTGCCAGGGAGTGAGCTAGGATTTTTAATGCATTATCACACTTAATCTTTGCCACAGTATGTCACAGAGAAGGAGAAAGTCACAGAGGGGTTAAACAATTTTCCCGGAGCCACAGGGCTGGCTTATGCCCATCAGGTTTTACCTTCCCTCTCAGGGGCAACTGTGGGCCAGCCAAGCTGCCTTTTCTCCCCTTCTCACCTTCACAACCAATAATGAAACAGGACACTGGAGACCGACAGATGAAGATAAAAATGTCAGTGATACTGTCACTGAGATAAAGGCAATGAGAGACTGTGACTTTGGGTCTGTGTGAACAGTTCTTGCTAATATTCTCTGCTTGGCCCTCCCACTCCCCCAGCTAGAAGTGGACCATCAGGTACCCCATCCAGATGACAGTCTGGCTCTGTGGAAGAGACATGGGCCTCAGATTGCTCCCTGGAGTAGTCTGGGTTGAGAGGTTCAAAAAGAGTGAAAAGCTTTAATAAATTATTTTTAAGTAAGGTGAACCAGTAGATTTCTCCCACCAGCCAGGTAACTCTTTAAGCAGAAGAATGTGGGGCCTGAGGCCAGAAGGGTTGCATTTTGGAAGCTCCTCGAAGAAAAACAATCTATAACAAGGAGAAACGACTTTGCTTTCTGTATTCGTCAGCTTAGCTGCCATGACAAAAGACCACCCTGGGTGGCTTGAACAACAGGAATTTATTTTTTACATTTCTGGAGACTGGGAGTTCCAAGGCCAAGTCACCAGATTTGGTGTCTGGTGAGGACCCCCTTTCTGGATTGCAGCTGGCCACCTTCTTGCCGTGTCCTTCCAAGGGATAGGAAGAAGGAGAGGGAGAAAACCAGAGTTCTCTTATTAGGGCACTGATCCCACCATGGGTTCCCACCTTCATGACTTCATCTAAACCTGCTTACTTTCCAAGGTCCTACCTCCTAAAACCATCTCACTGTGTGGTAGGGCTTCAACATATGAGACTGAGGGGTGGGGGGACAAACATTCAGTCCAGCGTGTTTTCCTCCCTTGTCCCTTCTCCTGAAAAACCCCTGAGGAGTGGGGACTTTTAGCAGAGGGAACACCATAATGAGTCCTCAGAACCCCGAGGGAAGTCCCAGGACAGCCTTCTTCATAGTGTTCAAAAGTGGGAGCATGAAATTAAATCCTGGCTCCATCATTTACCAGCTGGGTGACTTTAGGCAATTCATTCACCTTCTCTGAACTTTGTTTTCCCCATCTATAAAACAGGAATGATAATAGTACCTCAGGGGCTGCTTTGAGGCTTTGTGGAGTTAAGGAATGTCAGTGACACAGCATATTAAGTACTCAATAAATAGTAACAGAAACATTAAAATTTTAAAGACGTCATTATGAGGGGAAAAAAAGTGCAACTCACACTTGGGTGAGAAATGGTAGCTTCTATCCCTGGACACTCTCCTGCAGAAAGCACCAGTGGTGTCACAATGAATTTTGGGGGAAAACTGTGGATTGGCTACTGGTAGAATTTTGGCTCCTAGTCGGTGTCCGGGAGCCGTAGATCACAGCGAGGAAAAACAGTTCAGAGAAACCTTAGGAGGTTCTCCTTTGTAGGGAGGGTAGAAAGCAGATGTCAGCTTTGTTTGCAGGACAGTGAATGATGGCTCGTCCTGTGGGCCAAGAGAGAGGTCACTACAGGAGACTCAGGCCTTTTTACTCAGAAGCCACACTGAGATTGCCCTTGCAGTGAAGCTGAAGGAAACTTAGAGACTGATGGTCCAAATCTCTCATTTAATTGATTAGAAAAATGAGATTGGTAGAAGTTTGGCGATTTATCCCCTTCATGCTTGTGGCTAGAGATGGTGCTGGGTGTTAAGCACCCAATTCCTCCATGTCACATCAGTGAATTTTTTTGAACCATCCTGCCTTGCTCCAACAACTTAGTATCTTTTGTCTCAGGAGCTCAAGATTCTCCCTAAAACACTAAAAAATGTTGCTGTTGTGTTGCGTTTTTTTTTTTTTTAAAGATTTTATTTATTTATTTCACAGCGGGAGAGAGATCACAAGGAGGCAGAGAGGCAGGCAGAGAGAGAGAGAGAGGGGGAAGCAGGCTCCCTGCCAAGCAGAGAGCCCGATGCGGGCCTCGATCCCAGGACCCTGAGATCATGACCTGGGCCGAAAGCAGAGGCTTTAACCCACTGAGCCACCCAGGCGCCCTGTGTTTTGTTTTTTAAGGACAGGAACTAATAATTATTAATCCCCTGTGTGTGCTAAGATGCCAGGATTCTTATGTGGGCTAAAGTTTGGTATTTTCTGACCAGCACAAAGAAGGAAGTTTCCCTTTTCCCTGAGGAGGACACTGAAACTCAGGCAAAAAGGCTTGCCCAGGATCACACGTATCAGAGAGGCAGATGCCTCTAACTCTACAAAGATCCAAATATTTGAGGGCCAGGACTCTTTAACCGCCCTCCCCCGCAAGAACTTGGTTTTGAGTATAGTGTTTTTCTTCACTAGAAAAAATGTTGCATGTAAATATTAATAATGATTTCTAAGATGGTAGAAATGATCCTTTGAGACCCAGATTTTTTAAAAATAAAAATCAAAATTTTCTCCCCAGATGGGTGCTAATTCTAAAGAGATCATTAAAAAACTCAGTGTAGCCATTGAGATTTTTTATAACAATACTAAAATAGATTTAATTGTAAAATTTATAAGAGCTTCAGGCAGATGTTTTAAAAGTTATACAAAATAAAAATAAAACGGAATATTTGATATTAGCCTCTCACGCTATGCCTCTAAAATTTTCCATAGTTTATATAATATTTTTTTCTGCTTTAAAAATACATATGCTCCTTGCCAAAAATTTGGGGATTTCAATAAAAAGTCAAATAAAAAAATTTGCTCAAATTTCCCCCACTCAGAGTTAATTACCATTAATATTTTGGTGTGTGTGCTTTAATTAATTGACTTTTTAAAGAGCAGTTTTAGGTTTACAGAAATTTTTTTTTTCTGTAAGGAAGAGCTCCCATATACCGCCCCCAAGTTTCTCATATCATTGACATCTTACATCAGTGTGGTACATTTGTTACAACTGATGAGTCAATATTGATACATTATGATTGAACAGGTTTACATTCCAGTTCACTCTGTGTGTGGAATTTGACAAATGGATAACCACTTGTATCCACCATTTGATATTATACAGAAGAGTTTTTTCACTATTTAAAAAATTATATAAAGTTAATTTTGACTCTTCATTGGGTAATTTAATCATTTTATGTTCTTTAGTTTAAAAATAGTTATGGTTCTTTGATTATAAAAATAATCCGTGTTTAAAGTAATGTTGGTGCATAATAACCATTCAAATGAATCACCTAAAAACCGGCACTTTTTAAAAGAATATGTTTACAAGTTTCATTAGTCGCATGTAAACAATCAACAGAGTATTTGGGGTCTACATCCTAGTACAGAAGGGTTTGTTTCACTTCTGTGGTTTTCATGTGAAATTACTGATTACCCTTTGGGCCACAACAGAAAGGTGGTAGTGCTTTGAGTGGGTTCACTAAACAGTACACATAAGACTCGTCCTAGTTCCTGGGGAGAAGGGTAGTTTTAAAAATCCACACCTACTGTTTCCTTTGCTCGGAAATGCGCACAGCCTCGGCTCCTTCGCTTAAAGCTAACACCAAGCCCAGGCAGAGGTGGGGCGAGTGGACTGGCGGGGGGGCGCGGGGGGAGTTGCTTGGGCGACAAGGCGGCTCCTCCCGCCCTGGGCTTGTGAGGCTGGAGGTTGAAGGGGTACGGGGAGAGCCTGGCTTAGGGGGGCCGGGCCAGGGGTAGTGGTATGGGGTAGTCCCTAGCGGTGGTTGGAAAGGAGCAGGGCTCCGGGTGCAGCTGAGGACAAGAAGAGTTGGAGTTGGAGGAAGTGTAGCAGGGCCAGGGCCGTGGCTGGGTGGGGATATCCTGATGGGAGATGGGGTGCCGTGGGGGATTGGGAATGCCTGGAAGGTGGTGGGGGCAGCCGGGCTGTTGGCAGGGACGGGCTTGGCGGGGTCGCTGGGCAGGGGGCGTGGCAGGGCCGGGGTGTAGAGGGAGTGTGGCCAGGGGCGTGACCTAAGTGGAGAGAGAACGGGCTGGAGGCGTGGCCGAGGCGGGTCGCGGGTGTGGCCTGGGGATGGAGCGAGCTCCGGGCCCGGGGCGTAGAGGGAGAGCCGGCTTGGGGGCGTGGTTTGGGCGTAGCCCTAAAATGGGGTTGGGGGCGTGACCCGAGGCGGGTTGGGGGCGTGGCCTGGGAGCCGGGCTGCAGCCGCGCGGGCGGGATTCAGCGGCGCGCTTTCTCTAGCGGCCGCTCCGCCCGCCGGCAGCCCAGAGGCAGCGCACCGGAGCGGAGGCTCCTACGTGAGCTTGGTGTGCTCCGAGCTCCGTGGGGCCGGGACCGGCCTTGTGTCGCAGGGACGTCTTGGATCCACTGGCTTTGGAGGCTCCGCCGAGCGGGAACCGCACGAGGTGAGGCTGTACCCCGGCGTGCGTCTGTGCGGGGCGCGCGCGGGGCGTGGGGCAGGCGTCCGGGGCTGTTAGCTGGGAGCCGCGGAGAGGATTCAGCCCCAGGCGACGGCTTTCCTAGCCCGAGGACGCCCTCCTCCGTCCTCCTGGCCGCTTCTCGGGGCCGCCCTGGCTGCCCACCTGTTGGTGCCCTGCAGGGGTTGCTCGGCGACAGCCCCCCCACCCCGTCCCCGGCTCGGCCAGCGGCGTTGCCCCCGGGGAGCGCGTGCAGCCGGTGCTCCTGGAAGACGTCGTCTCCGGCACGACCCGTTCGGGGATTACCCTGAAACTTTACCCAGAGCTCCCGACTCGCTGGGCCTGGGCTTCCAGGTTGCGCGGGGAGGGCGGACAAAGGTTCGGGGAGCCTGGTGCGGCCGGTATTCCCTTCACAGCTCCGCTCCCTCGGGTGGCGCGACCGGTGCGGCCGGCTCCGGCCCGGGTCTGCTGCAGCCGGCGGCCCCGGAGCAGATGCGGACCGAGAACTTCGTTTTGAAAGCAAGATTCTTCTCAGGTCCCAGCTGGATCTCATTTCACGAGAAAGACCGGTGGGACCCGGTGTCTGTTGCCTCTGAATCGGAAGGTGTTGCTGGAGTCGGTGTCGTTCCAACTGTGGTTGACGTGGTGCGGGAATTTGCATAGTGGCCCCAGGAAGGCAGAAACCAGCAGTGCTGCCCACGTCAGGGGGAACTCAGGTGACCTGTGCTGGCGGGCCACCCATCTGGACTGTGCAAAGTTACAGAGCCTGAGGAAATTTCCCCTCCCTCCAAGTGCGAAAAAACAAACAAAACCAAAGCGAGCAAACAAACAAAAAACCTGGTTAGTTGCTTCCCAGCACTGGATGATAATGTTAATAATAGAACAATAATTGGAATTTAATGAACACTTATTACCAAGGCTATCCAGAATTAAACCCCAACCCCCTCCCCCCAAGGTTTTCTCTGCACCTCAACTCATTTTCTGTGTTTCTTGGTGTTTTCATCCCCACAGCCAGCCCCCCTTCAGATCTTCCAGTTCTTTGCTTTCCTTTGCTAACAGGCACAGAAGCCTCACTCCATTTTATTTTTACACCTTTCATTACAAATGCACCTTTTCTCTTTATGTCCCTCCAATTTGCAAACCTCCTCATTCCATTGTTCTCCTGGTGCCTGTTAATTATGCACTCCTCCCTGTGCTGCTGAACCTTGTTCTCTGCCCTCACATCCTTTATAGAGTTTTAGGTGACTATTTCTTATCCCAGATTGTCATTTTCAGTTACCTCCTTCAGCCCCCCCAATTTGCCGTCTTCCAACCAGGATGATTATCTGCTTTTTTATTTGTGCTACACACATGCGCGTGTCTTGATCCTCTCCCCAGTTTCTCCCACATGGTACTTTCTTGCCTTTTACCTACTTCTCCTTGACAAGTGCTTTCCCTGCTGCTGCTTTCACAGCACACCTTGTTTCAGGTCCTTTGGTTGTGATTTTTCTACACCACCACTATCCCTAGGTTCCTTTTCCTCTTTTCCAATCAGTCCTCCATTACGCTGCAGACATCTTAATTTCAGGCTGCCCGAAAGGGTCCGAAGGTGGAGGGAGGGAGCCACTGCCTTTCCCCAGAAGTACTCTGGGTTTCAGGACCTTCCCATCTGCTCTAGTATCATATACATAGTTACTGGATTACGTTACTATTGATATCAATATGAATGTACTTATCAAACAGTCTGGGTCAGGCACTCTTCTGAGGGATTTACATGCAATAATACCTCATTAATCGTCCTCACATCCCTGAAATGTCGATACTATTACTCTCCCCATTTTACAGATGAGACAAGAGAGGCTGAGAGAAGTAACAGGCCTAATTTCTCATGGCTTTCTGGTGATGGAGCCCTTCTTGCCAGGTGCCGAGATTCTGTGCTATACGAACTTCTGAACTCAGACATGGGCTGGGATTTGGCTTTGGAAATGAGGTCATTAATTGCACATTTGATTTAGTCTGCAGTTTACACCAACTGAGGACATATTATCTATACCTGTAGAATAGTGCAGGGGGAAAACCCAATGCCTAATGTCCTTTGGAAAGATTGGGGACACTCTCTGGGCTGACTGTCAATTCAAGCTTGCTTTCAGTCGGCTTCCTGAAGGGAATACACTGGTCCCCTTAGCTACAGGAAGGCTGGAAGAGAGATCGTTGCCAGCAATCTCCTGTGCATTGAGAGTTTGAGATTCACTTTAACTAGTTGGCCAGACCTCTAGGGTCCCCCCAATAGTCCTGTGATTTTATGAGTCTTGCTTATTTCTATTTCATTGTATAATCTTAAAACGTTGTTCAAATATTTCCATGTTGGCCTTCACCTTCCTGAAAGTTGGAGGCAAATATTTCCCCTTTTGCAGATACTGAAGCAGAGTGTAAGTAAAGTTTTATACTTTGATAATTGGAAGGGATCTTACACTCCACAGATGAGGAAACTACGACCCAGAGCAGTGAAATGACGTATCCAAGGGAAATCAGTAGTCTCCGAAGGAGAGGAGACCTGGGCTTAGATCCCAGATCTGTTGATCTCTGGTCTAGGGCTCTTCATGCCTGGCTGTAGCTTGGTGGGTTGACCTCTCTGCTTGTTGTTGAAAACAATGAACCTTCTTTCCTCTTCCTTTTCTAAGCTAAGGGACTCTGGAAGGATTCATTTAGAATAGAAATTGTCAGTGGTTTTCTGGGTGGGTTTTTTTTTTTTTTATCTGAAAGCTAAACACTTAAAAATGTTTGCTTTTGAGGTATGTAATGGCATAAATGGGATCATGAAATCATGGAAGTATAAATTCAGAGGTTTTCGAAAGAAGTAATTTTGTTATTTCCAAAACATCAGGAAGGAACACCAAACGTACATTGCTTTCTAGAGGCAAATCATATAATACATGGCATTTTGAAGATCAGTAACTGTAATGTTTAATTGTATTTTCCATTTGGAGACAGAAATGCATTAGGTACAAAGTGCTCACATGATTTCCTTCATCCTTGCATCTCGAATGAAACAGAGTGAAGGGGGAGAGCATGTCAGGTTAGTTTTTGTTTCTGTGTTGGCTCTGCCATGCTCTGCCCCTTCTCTTGGACTGGGACTTCCACCCATGCCCGCCTGATTCCCAGCTCCTGGCCTGTCTATTTAATCCCTTCCCCCTAGGAACCCTCAGGGAACCTGGAGGGTAGTATTTACCCATGCTGCTCAACTCATTCTGTATCAGTCTTTCTTGACAGAATTAAACCCTAATGTGCCCTAAGGTATATGTCATATGTAATTAACTTCTCTCTGATGCTTCTAGAATGAGAAGGGTGGTTAGGTTCCATCTTTGGGAGAATTGAGGGAATAGTTGCTCAAATAGTTATCTGTGTTTTGTGGTTGAGATGAGGATCATTCTAACTGAAGAGCAAGTTAGATTTCCCTGCTCCCCTTTCACAGTTGAGAAAATGGAGGTGAGGGACGTTGTCATGGCCAAAGCCCCATAGTAAGTGACAAGGATGAGATTGGAGCACCTGGCTGCCTAGCTCAGGAGATCTGGGTGTATGCTTCCATGTGTCTGTCTTCTCTGTGCCTTGTAACTCCCTCCGACTGCTCTCTTTGGCAGAGGCTTTTACGAAGTAGATGGTTCCTATTTGCTGAGCTGCAGATGCAACACTGGCGGGGGCGGTTGTGCAGGGCTCATAAGAGTTCCAGGGCCCATCCCTGTCTGTCTTACTTGGGGTGCACATGGCACCTTGTCACGGCCTGAGAGGGCCCTGGGAGCTGGGGCCATGCCAGGAATGGAAAGAGGATGGTATAGGTTTCTAATACATGGCAGCGACTGTGGTCAGAATGTCCACATTTGTGGTTGCAGGTAATATCCCGTCCTGTCGTCCTAATAGTCAAATGTCCTAGACACAGAACTGTTACCTCACCTTCACCAGGACCTTAAAGGATCCGATTTCTTGGTTAGATATATTCTCCGCCCGTTTCCCTGCAGTAGGACCACTCTGTGTCATTGTGGAAGAAATGAGAACTCAACATTGTAATTTCAGGGACCATGTGCCTGACTCAAAATATCTTCGAGCGCTCTTGCCTGCCAGATCTGGACTGGAACCTTCCCCTGCCTCCCATCCTCACTCTCTGGAGTCACCCAGGTTGGGGAGCTCTGAGAGGACTCTGCATGGCTAACTTGGAAGAAGGGGCAGCCATTGTCTCCCCCAGCCCCCATTAACACCATGACAGAGTTTGTTCCTTAAGATTGGCAAGCTGTTCTTGGAGAAAAATAGAACCCAGGTCTGAAATGACCAGACAGACTGGAAAGTGTTGTTGGTGGAGGGAGGCAGCCTCCAAGAAAGTGGGAGACTGGGATCTTTGCTCATGGTCTAGGGCAGGTGCAAGGGGAGGGTGAGTCCAAGATTTCATTGTCTTAAAACGGAGGGGCAGGAGGCCAGGAATGAGATGTGTTCCTGCTACTGGAACTTCGATCACAGTCTTTTGTAGAAGTTATCATTCTATATAATCTAAACAGTGAGCAGTCTTGTACTTGAGTGTTAAAATTACAATTCAGTCACATTAAACACATTTCTGAGGTCAGGCCCTAGTACTTAACCACTGTGTATGATACACAGAGAGATGAATGAGTTCTGAGTCTTGAAACAACTTACACATGTATGTTGAAACACATCCAGTTTATACATTAGAATCAGCTATAGCTGTGAGAAGACCAGCTCCTGCTTCAGAATTTTGCTCCATTCCCACCCTTCCTGGTAGAATGGCGGGCTCACATGTGCATGCTTATTGTGTACCTTTTATGTGCCAGGCCTGTGCTGGATGCCGAAGACGGAAAGAGTCCTCAGAAACAGCCGTGGTCCTCAAGGAGGCTCACATTCCTGTCCAGTGGGAGAGGTAGATGTGTGAAAGGAAAGTCTTGAAACGTGTAGCAGGTGTGGTGATCAGTTTATGGGGAGGGGGTTTAGGGAGCACATAAGAGATCGAGGATCCAGGAAGCCTTCCTGGAGGAGGAGTTAACTATAGCCTGGGCTGAATGGGTTGAGCAGACTGGGGAAGGAGCTGACAGAGGGAGGCATAAGGCAGATGGATTCAGCCAGATTATACAAGCAGAGGTGGGGAGACAGACTTCAGCTCGGGGATCCTGGGGACTCTGAACCCTTCTGCACGGATGTACCTCCCAGCTTAGCATTTATGACTGCTGTGTGTCTGCAGCAGTGGTTTGGCCTGAGTATCACTTGGCGATCTGTTAGAAGAGCAAATTCTAGGGCTTTCCCTCAGACCTATGGAGAGCTTCAGAAGTCCAAAGTTTGAGAAGCACTGTTCTAGAACATGTGCTTTTAAGACACCCTAAACAGTTACTCTTCATGGCTGCAGGTAAGTTTTTCAGAAAGTGAAAACTCTGTTCCTACCTGGTTGGATTGGATAGGATATTCCTCCAGTCCACAGCCATCCTCATGTTCTGCCTTTCTTTGCCCAGTGTATGTACTTTCTCACAATTTCTTCTGCCTCCCGCCCCACTTCATTTCATTGCCCACTAGTGTTTTATATTATTTCTGTAACACCTCCACCTTTCATGATTTCTTAGTGTTTGGCAGTAATCAAACTGAGTTCAGATCCCAACTCTGCTATGTGGTCTTGGGAAGGCATTACCCTGTCTGTGCCTCAGTTGCTTTATCTGAAACATATTTGTAGTAACAATACCCAGCCCTGAGGTAAACATTTCAAACTGCACTGCACATTGGAATTACCTGGGGTATTTTTTTTTTTAAGTTGATGCCTACTCCCACCCCAAATATTGTGATTGGTTTTGGGTGTGACCTAGGCACTGGAATTTTTAGCAGCTTTCCAGGTGCAGGGAAGTTTGGGAATCACTGTGATCAGCTGTTGTGCGGATGAAATGAGTCCATTCTTGCTTAGCAGAGTGCCTGGCACGTAGTAATTGCTACATATCTATTTGCTGGCCGAGGCTCTGATGGTTTTATGGCAGCAGGAGGAGAAAGTGAACCATTTCAATTAATTGTTTGATGAATACTTGTTGATTGTCAAATGCTTGTTGGTTTGGAAATCTCTGGTGGTCCCGTCCTTCGTTCTGAGAGTTGAGAGGTGAAATAGCCCAATGCCGTGGATCTCCACATCTAATTCTCTAAGCCCTCTCTTTGCAAGGATACAAGGGTCATACTTGAAACAGAGCGTGTCCTCCCCCACTGCTTTCCCAGCTCTGACACTATTTTCCCACTTCTGTATGGAAAAACTTGAATTTTTAGAATATAACCACTCTAAAATCATGAAGTAGCAATGCTTTACAACATGGGTGGGGATTACTTAATAGTTGGTGACTATAACTGTCTACGTTTTTCAGATAAGACAGTTGAAACACAGAGAGGTAAACGCCTTCCCAAGGTCACACAGTTAGCAAGCAG
This sequence comes from Ailurus styani, assembly GCA_002007465.1. NCBI lineage: Eukaryota > Metazoa > Chordata > Mammalia > Carnivora > Ailuridae > Ailurus > Ailurus styani. The sequence goes on along the minus strand of LNAC01000787.1, from coordinate 206,915 downwards.
CAGAGGTGGGATCTGAACCCAGTTTATTTTGTACCTGCTCTAATCTGTCATTTGTACCTAAATGCCAGTTTCAGACCTGGAATAAATCTTTGGACTTGGTCTCTCTTTGGCACAGATCTATTTTCTAGGATCTAAATGTTGCTCTGTCCTAAATTGTGTTTTTCTAACCATTACATGAAAGGATGTTTAATCTTTCTGCATGCCCTTCTTGTCACATACATTAAATCAATCTTCATTCATTGTTTTATTAATTCGACAACTATTGATGAGCACCTGCTTTGCACCAAACAGCCAAGCTAGCGAGTTTATTCCTTCTTTTCCTCCTATGGAGGGACAAACTGTGTCTCTCTATCTGCATGTGTAAGTATTTCGGTTTTTGTTTATAACTGCAGCCTTTTCTATACCTGTCTTTTTCGGTGACATAATTCCTCAACTTTTAATAATGGAACATCTGAAGGACGTTTTTCCTGTTGGCTTCATGGGCCTTCCTTGAAACCTGCTGAGATTAATTAAGCCAAACCCCATGCAACAATTATTCTGATTTATCCTGGCAAGTTATTAAAATGTAGGTTGCCTGGGACCAGGAGGCTCGAGTAAGTGAGCCACGGTTAGTACCCTTAGAATGAAATGGGTGATGCAGTTTAAGTTCTGTGGGTTTGTCCTATCTTTTTCAGTCTATAATCAGTCCTCATAGTGTGGCCGAACTAAATAAAGAATGAGAAATAGGTGAATTCATATCTCAGGTTTCTGATTTGTTCTCTTTCTGTGAAAAAGTTAGAGTATGTGTTCGGTTTTGTTTTCTGTGTTGGGCATGCAGGTAATTGGTGTTTACTGTGAGATTGGCCCTGGGACATTTAAGTGTGTTCTGCAAATGGAAATAATTGATTCACTATATTTGTTCTGCTGCACGATTACTAAGTGAAAATCTACCACTGGGGAAACTTTTGTAGAGCCAGCACACAAATGGTTCAGTATTATGGTAAAGACTAGCTTCCATTGTGTGGTCTTACCATTATCACTCCAGTTACTCTCAGACTGAATAGGCTTTAGAAATACAGGCCTTCAAAGGACTTGCCCTTGCTTAAAAGTTCCATGGATCCTTCTGAAATAACATCCCCCAAACCCTCACTGAAAACAGTAAAGAAGGCGGGGCTATATTAATATCTACAAGATTTAGTTATATTCAGAAGGATTGTATATTTAAAATGAGAACAGTGAGAAGTACATTTAGGTTTTAAGCAGTTGAGGTTAAGAATCTGAAATGTGCTAGGAAAAATAAGAATGTTGTCTACAGTGGTATGGTTTAGAATCTGCTAGGCCTGTTTTCTCTACCTTTGACTTTTCTGAAAGGAATCTAAACTCCCCAGTGATTGCTGGCTCATCTTACTGATGGGCCTACTTGTTTTACCAAATCCAGTTTCACCTCTAGCGTTAAACGCATCTCTCTCTCTGTCCTTAGGCCACTTTTCCAGAACTCTTGTGTCCTATGCTTCCTAGAAAAGGATTGGGTACTTTACATGCTAGCTCAGTTCCTGGCCAATGGCCTGTGGTGTGCTTGTGTGCATGTACGTGTGTGTGTGTGTGTGTGTGTGTGTGTGTGTGTGAGAGAGAGAGAGAGAGAGAGAGAGAGAGAGAAGGGGGTGTATGTGGTGGAGCCAAGATGACGTACTGTGTTCCAACGGTGAGACATGGACCGAGTGCCTCATTACATAAAGTTACCTTCCAAGTTGAGTCTTAGACTCCTGGCCTCCCTAAGTAAATGAATGAATTCTGAATTGTGGAATTGTGAATAAGGAAGGTAGCAGCTTCCTTAGTTTTTTAATGACAAGTCACGGCAATGTTGTGGGTAAGAGGAGAGATTTATAACCATGCAGGTTGTGGAATCAGGCTGTCTGGGTTGTATTCGTATTTCCAAGTGCGGTCCTCACCACCTGGCGTCGGAATAAACAGCCCTGCTCACAGTGCTGAGACGTCTGGAGGCAGGTGCTTGTCTCCAGGCTCAGCTTTTTGAAATGCCACATGCACCTGGCCAAGTGTCCCGTGCTTCTTCTCCTGGGTAATGATGATGCTCCTTGAGGCGTAGGGACCATTCATTCATAAATGCAGACGCAGTTTGGGACAGCATGAGGCACTGTGATGAGCGCACATGGACAAGGTCAAGTCCCTGTGAGTCTCTCCTTTCCTCATTAGAGCTCTCTCTTGGATGGGAGGAGAGTGACGAAGGTTCGCTTCCACTCAGCTTTGCTTTCTGGACTAGAATCTTCTTCCAGGGCAGTGGGACTCAGGAGAAGGGAGAGGGTAGGTATGCTTTCTTCTGCCTGTCAGCAGTTCTGCCAGAAGATCACCTGGTTTTCTCGTAACTCCACTCAAAATTAGGAAAAATACCCAGGGCTCTGAAAATGGGGTCTGCTTTCCTTCTAACATAGAAGAAACTCAGAGGAGGAAACAAAAACTCTTTCTGCTTTTCCTAATCTTTATTTCTAATCTGACCCCTCATCCAAGGTGCTCACCCTAAAAGGGTGCTGAGCTAGAAGCCTTCCAGTGGTACATAGAAGCAAGAATGATCTAGCATCACAAGGTCAGTGCTTACAGGTAGATAGGTCAGAGCATATAAAATCACCACCACTGCCTAAATATGTTTTGATTTGGTAGTATAGTTGACTTACATTTTCATTCTAGCACAACTGAAGGAAGTTGATCGCATTGACTTCCTGGAGGCTGTTTTCAAGCCTGCTGAGATTAATTAAATCAAACCCCATGTGACAATTATTCTAAAGCAAAGTGGTTTATTAAATTTTGGTGCATGCTGGACTACTGAACTGAAATTATTCAAGTAGATGATTAAGTTTTGTTGATTTCGTGCTATAGGAGTTTAATACCCTTTTTTCATTTTTACGGGCAGATACTGCCAATCTCTTAGTTTTTCTTTCCTGCTGGGATGAAGAATCTCTAAAGGAAGAAGGAAATGGCCTGTTGTCAGTAGGACAGTGCTGTTTTCTCAGCTTTCCTGGAAAGCTATCTCTGCAGAGGCCAGGTCTTACTCTCTACACAGTGCAGGTTGGGGATTTTTAAGAACCCTTTGTGTCACTTGGAACACTCTTCTTCTGAGATGAAGATAACGGGTCTCTGTGCAGATCAGCCCGGGATAAAGAACATTGTGAAAGGAGACCTGGCTCAGCAGGAGGGTTCCCAGTCCCTCGTCCTGAGCTGGGACAGCCACCTTCTCTGTGTACATCCAGGTGACCTGGGAAGACCTAGGAAGCACTTTAGTCAATAGCGAGAGAAGATTTAAAAAACCCATGAAACTCTTGCAAGCATGTGTTTTTGTCACTGTGTCTTCCAGACGGAGGAGTGTACTTTTATGTGGTTGTTTAAAGGGGACTGGATCTCCCAGCGACCGGTTATGACACATGCCTGGTTACAAATTCTTCCTCTGCTTTGTGTAAACTCATCACAGCAGGACTCAGAAAGAATGAGCTTGGAACACACTTCTCATGGTTTGTTAGTTATAAAGAGAGGTGCCCATTGGGAGAACCCTACAGCTCTCTCCTCAGATGAGGGAGAAATTCAGAGTCGTGGCAGGACCCCGGAATCCCTGACTGCATACCTGGAGATCTGGGTGGTTTCACATTCCCAAGGAAGCATCTGTTGTGTCATCTGAGAGCAGAGGGACTTGGGAAGCTTTGCCCCTTGGCTGCCATTTGGCAAGAGGGGAAGGAAGATGATGGAGTAGTGACCCTCCTCACAGAACCCATAGGGCAGATCTGATGACACCTGCTGCTTTCATGTGGAGGACAGACAAGGAGAATCGGTGCTGGGAAGGCTGTCTCTCACTGATGTGTCTCCTGTATGGCATTATGACTACAATGGCCCTGGCTTCTCCCACATTATGATGCAGGTAACAGTGGAAATGAAGATACTAGTCCTTCTTTAGACATGTGGTTTGCAAATCTGCATTCTGACTAGTTTTCCCTTTTAGCTCTTAACCAGGGTCTTTGCAGAACAGAAGTTTTAATTTTGATCAGGTAAATTTGTTGATTTGTTTTCCCTTTTATGGATCATGTTTTTCATGTCAAGTCTAAGAATAAGAACTCTTTGAAAATTTTCTTCTACTTTTTTAAGTTTTATAGTTTTACATTTTAAATTTAAATTTATGATCCCTTTGGAACAGCTGGGTGGCTCAGTCAGTTAAACCACTGCCTTTGGCCAGCTGGGGTCATGATCCTGGGATCCCAGAGACCTGGGATCAAGTTCCATGTTGGGTTCCTTGCTCAGTGGGAAGCCTGCTTCTTCCTCTGCCTGCTGCTCCCCCTGCTTGTTCTCTCTCTCTCTTTCTCTGAGACAAACAAATAAATAAAATCTTTAAATTTATGAACCTTTTGAGTTTTTATATGAAGTGTGAGATTTAGGTCATGATCTTGGTGGTTTTATTTGTTTGTTTCTTTTCTTTTCTTTTTTTTGCCTGTGAATGTCTAGTTGCTCCAGCACTTTTTTTGTTGAAAAAGCTATCCCTCTTCCATTTAGTTGCTTTGCACCTTTATAAAAGATCACTGGGCACATTTATATAGGTCTTTGGGTTGTTTTTTCTGTCCCATTGAGCATTGTGTCTATACCTCAGCCAGTATCACAGTCTTCATTCTTGTAGTTATGAGCCTTGAAATTGGATGGACTGATTCCTCGCATTTTATTTTTCTTTTTCAAAATTGTTTTAGCAATCCTAGCTCCTTTCCCTTTCCATATAAATTTTAGAATAATCTCTTAACTACAAAAAATCTTGCTGGAATTTTGGGAGAATCAGCATCTTTAGTGTTGAGCCTTTCAATCAGCAAACACAGTGTGTCTTTCTGTTAATTTAATTATCATTGCGTATTCTTCAGCATATAATTTCTGTTCATGATTTAGATTTATACCTAAGTATTTCATTTTTTGACTGATTATAAATAGTATTGTATTTTTTTATTGGGATAAAATTAGTATGTAATGTTACATAAGTTTCAAGAGTGCAGCATTATAGTTTGACATCTATATGCACTGTGAAGTGATCACTGCTAAAAGTCTAGTTAGCATCCATCACCATACAATTGACCTCCTTCACCCATTTTGCACCCCTACCTCCTTCTCCTCTGGTAATCACCAGTCTGTTCTCTGTATCTGTGAGCTTGTTCTTGGTTTGTTTGCTTGTTTGTTTGTTTAGATTTCACATATGAGTGAAATCATATGGTGTTTGTCTTTCTCTGTCTGGCTTATTTCACTTAGCCTAATACCTTCAAGGTCCATAATGGTATTATATTTCTAATTTTGATGTCCATGTGTTCATTGCTGTATATAGAAATAGAGTAGGTTTTTTTGGTATGTTTAGCTTGTATCCTGCAACCTAGCAGAGCTCATTCATTAGCTCTAGGAATTTTTTGGTAGATTCCTTGGGATTTTCTATGTGGACAGTCATGTCCTTGCAAATAGGGATGGTTTAATTTCTGCCTCTCCAGTCCATATGCCTTTTATTTCCTTTTCTTGCCTTATTGCACTGGCTAGAACTTCTAGCATTATGTTGGATAAGAGAGTGATGAGAGCAAACATCCTTGTCTCTTGTTTCTGATTGTAGGAGAAAAGCACCCTGTTTTTTATAGGCTTTTGGTTGATGCTCTTTAGGAAGTTGAAAAAGCTTATTGTCGTTGTTGTTGTTTTAAATGATGAATGAGTGTTGAATTTTATCAGATACTTGTTCTGTGTCAGTTGATGTGATCATATGATTTTTTTCTTTAGCCTGTTACTATGGTAGATTATATTGCTTAATTTTCAAATATTGAAAAACTCTTGGATCCCTGGAATAACCCCAAGTGCATATAAGCCCCACTTGTTCATGTGCAGAATTATTTTTATATATTGCTGAGTTCTAGTTTGTTAATTGTTCTTGTGTCTGTATTCATGAGCGATATTGTCTGTAAGTTGTGGTTTTTTTGGAGGAGGAGTATTATCTTTATCTGGTTTTGGTATCAGGGTAATAATAACTTCATGAAATTAAAAGTATAGAAGTATTTCCTCCTCTTTAATTTCCTGGAAGGGATTACATAGAATTGGTGTTAATTCTTTTTTAAACATTTGGTAGACTACTTCAGTGAGAGTCTCTGAGCCCTGGAGATTTCTCTTTAGGTAGTTTTGAAATTGCAAATTCAAGTTCCTTAATGGTTAAGGGCTGTTGAGTTATTTATTTCATATTGTGTGAATTTTGCTAGTTTGTGTTTTTTTGAGCACGTAAATTTTGTCTAAATTGTCAAATTTATGTATTTTGTCTAAATTGTCAAATTTATGTATATAGAGTTCATAATATTCCCTTATTGGTCTTTTTATGTCTGGGGGGATCTGTAGTGATATCTTGTTTCATTATTAATGTTGGTATATTGTGTCGTCTTTTTTCTTTGTCAGTCTTGTTAGAAGTTTGTGAACTTTATTAATCTAAAAGAACCAGCTCTTGGTTTAATTGATTTTCTCTATTTTTCTATTTTCAGTTTCTTTTTACCTGCTCTTAACCTTTATTATTTCCTTCCTTTTTCTTTCTTTGGGTTTATTTTGCCCTTTTTCTAGGTTCTTGAGGGGGGAGTTTACTGATTTGAGACTTTTTTTTTAAATGTACTCATTTCATGCTATAAATTTCCCTCAGAGTACTGCTTTAGGTGTATCCTATGATGATGTGTTTCATTTTCATCTTCATTCAGTTAAATGTGTTTTTTAAAATTTCCTTTTGACTTCTTTTTTGATCTGTAGATTATTTACATGCATCTTGTTTCCTTTCCAAATATTTGGAGATTTTCCTGTTATCTTTCTCTTAGCGATTTTTACTTTATTCCATTTTGGTTGTAGAAGACATTCTATATGATTTCAGTTTTTAAAATCTTTTTGAGGATTGCTTTATAGCCCAGGATATTGTCTATCTTCATATATCTTCCATATACTCTTGAACAGAATATATATTCCGCTGCTGTAGGATGGAGTGTGCTATAAATGTCTCGTCCTGTTGGTTGATGTTGATACTCCTGAAATGGAGTGCTATAGTGATGTTGGTAGTAGCTGTTTTTTGTTTTTGTTTTCTTTTTCTTTTTTCTGGTAATAGAAGGGGAATGAGGATTAGATAGCAGAGAATTTGAAGTCATATTGTCCAGCAAAAATAAGGAGACCAAAAGTCTGTATTGCCAATTTAAGGTAACTTTGACAACTATCCAAGGAGAGAGTAGAGTTTGTATTCTCCACTGGAAATGTAAGCACTAGAGGGCCATTTCATCAAACCATTGTTTTAGAATTAGAAAGTCTGAAGAAAATCAAGCTTGATCTGAAAATCAGAGGTCAGACAGCTAAAGCTGCCAACCAGGACAGGGAGAAAAGAGTATGTTTTAAGTTTGTTTGGATTACTTCTTGTTGAATAGCATTTATGAGTTAACTTATTGTTTACTAAGTACTTACTTAATCCTTACTTTAATTAGATCCAGAGCAGAGAAGTAGCTTATTAATATAAAAGGTAGACTAATTTATTCTAAAACATTTGTTGTGTAACTCCTCTATTCCCGATGTGGCACTAGTTCCTGAGGTTATAAAAATAAACGAGAGCAACATGGACTTAAGTATCCTTTATTCTCCAACAGAAGGAAAACTTAGAAATCCCAATGGCTAAGACTGACATCTAGCAAACATAAGAATAAATTTAACCTTGAAGATTATTTTAGTTTCAAATGCCACGACTTAAATTTGAAAAATAATATTAAAAATGCTTTGGTGAATGCTGTGAAATATGTAAGCCTGATGATTCACAGACCTGTACCCCTTGGGCAAAGAATAAAAATAAAATAAAAAAAAATGTTTTTGCAAGAGAAGATTGTTTTATTACATGATTACCTGGTGGCTTTTAATTAAAGCCTGGTATTTCTTGCATGTCTTCTGTGTGCCAGGCACTGAAATGGGTACAGAAGGTTTGGATTTGTTTAGCCCCTTATCTTTTTTTTTTTTTTTTTTAAAGATTTTATTTATTTATTTCACAGAGGGAGAGAGATCACAAGGAGGCAGAGAGGCAGGCAGAGAGAGAGAGGGGGAAGCAGGCTCCCCGCTGAGCAGGGAGCCCGATGCGGGCTTCGATCCCAGGACCCTGAGATCATGACCTGAGCCGAAAGCAGAGGCATTAACCCACTGAGCCACCCAGGCGCCCTAGCCCCTTATCTTAACCCTGATATGAAGATAGAGGCCAGATATAAATTTCTTGAACTTATATTTGTCTTTGTGTTTTCTTAAGAAATAGAAGCTTCTGTGTATAATGGAAAATTTTTTATTTACATCTCTTTTTTAAGAACACAGCTTTATAAAGAATGTCTGTGTAAGTTGTGTTGAACTTAAATGTAAACAGATCTAGTATCAGTATCAATACTGAAATTATTTCACATTGTTTTGTAAACACACCTATTAATTTAACCTGTTCAACCAGGTACAATTACAGAAGGGCAATAAAGACCTTGGTCTATTACTTTTCATGTAACACCACAGAAAGTGAGAAAATACAGCAAAATTTATCGTAGTCTTTGCTTTCTTTTTCTCTATGACATCATAGTTTCCCTTTAATATCTGTTTTTCAGATAATGAAAACATGTTATTTTCCCAGACAACCAATTGGTTTGATTAATGGGGCCAGGTCAGTCCAAGGACAGATTAAACACACAGGTACCTGGCATGATTCCTAGAAATGATCCTCAATCTTCCTTCTCTCACCTTGGGGCTCTTTAATTACTGTGTTTTCTGTGAAAATAGAGTCTGGTAATTTTCTGAAGAAGCTCCATATATCAGAATAAATGATAGATGTTTGGTTGATATTCTATTAATCGTTAACAAATAACAAACTTATGCTTCATTTTGTATCATTTTATTAACAAGTTTCCTCCTTTCTTCCTTGTATAAAAAGAAGTTGAAAGTGGTAGTGTCTATTCAACTTCTTTACTATTCCTCAGTTAATCAAAGCATGGTGGTCTTGAACATTACTTCCCTGATTCACCATTACTTTTAAATGTTACATTAAGTTCTTATAGATATTTAGAAGGAGTGGTCAGATACTTTCATAGTAATTTAGGCATGTATCAGTTAGTGTGACTGATGTGGTTTTCCTTCTGCAAATCATGTAACTTCTTTGAGCCTTATTGTTTCCCTTTCTGTAAAGTGGGCCTGGCTGATAATGAGTGACCCCAGCTATTTATTATGGCTATTTTCATTATTACGTGCTAGTCTGTGAGCTCCAGAAGATTGATAGCTGTGGCTGACTTATATCTGTATTTCCAGTCTATGACAGCCCAGATACTGCAAATGCTTATGCCATTTGGGGCCAGGCAGGTAACAGGAGAGTCTCACACGGAGACTCTCTAGATTCTCCCTATAGGGTCCATGGGGAACATGGCCCAGTGTTAGCAAACCCTCCTATTTTCCAACAGAATCCAGAAATCTGCATTTTAAGTGAAATCTCTCTCTTCTTAAATATTGCAAATTAGTTCGGTTTTTGAAAAATCCCCCGTGTAGGCCAAACAAGGTGTGGGCACTAGAAAATTCACCCCAAAGCCAATGCTTTGCCACCTGAGTATGCTCTTAAAAGATGTTCATTGAATTAACAGCAATGAACAATAATGTTCACTGAATTATTTAGCTCCTTTATGTTATGGATGCCATGAATCGTTTTGATACTTCTGAGGAACATCTGTCTTCTTACAGTAAGAACTTTTTTTACTAGACAGTTATGATGTTACTTATACGGAATTATTAAAAGCAGTACTAATAACAAGTACCATAAATGAGCTTATAATGTGCCATGCATTGCTAGGAAGGTATTATTAATCTGTATAAAAAAGATGCACAAGTTAAAGATCAGAAAGTTTAAATAATGACCCAAGCAGCTACATTCTGCCTGATGGCTGAACTGAGATTATAACCCAGCAGTTCATATGGTACCATTCCTGGCTGTTAAAACCTTTTGTCCAGATTAAGAATGAGTTGACACCACAGCAAAGCAACTAGCCTTATTTATTTTTTCAAAAAACAGCTTTATGGAAATATAGTTGACATACTGTCTAGTTCATTCATTTAAAGTGTAAAATTGAGGTGTGGTTAGTATAGTCATAAAGTCACGCTAGTCGTCACCACTGTCAACTTTAGAATATTTTCATCACCCCAGAAGGGAACCCTGTACCTATTAGTAGTCACTCGCCATTTCCCCCCAAACCCCTAGGCCTAGGCAATGACTCATCTACATTCTGTCACTTTAGATTTTCCTTTTCTGGTCATTTCGTATACAAGGAATCATACACTGTGTGGTCCTTTGTGTTGGCTTTTTTCACTCAGCATGGCATTTCAAGGTTTGTGCATGTGAGCTTGTATCAGTCCTTCATTTCTCTTGAGTAGTGAATAGCATTCCATTGCATGTAATTATCACATTGCATTTGTTCACCAGTTTATGGCCATTTGGGTTGTTTATAGTTCTTGGGTATTAACGGCCAGTGCTGCTATGAACATTTATGTCCATGTATTCCTGTAGACATATGTTTTTATTTCCCTGGGGTAAAACTGACATTGCTTGGATACATGGTAACTCTATGTTTGACCGTTTGCGGAACCGTCAGACTGTTTCACAGACACTGCACTATTTTATGTTCCCACCAGTGATATATGAGGAATTCCAGTTTCTCTACTTCCTCACCAACACTTGTGCATTTTTTTTTTAAAGATTTTATTTTTTATTCGACAGAGGGAGACACAGTGAGAGAGAAAACACAAGCAGGGGGAGTGGGAGAGGAAGAGGCAGGCTTCCTGCTGAGCAGGGAACCTGATGTGGGGGCTCCATCCTAGGGCCCTGGGATCATGACCTGAGCCAAAGGCAGACACTTAACAACTAGGCCACCCAGGCATGTGTATTTTTTAAAAATTGTGATAAAATTCACCTATCAGAATTTTCCATCTTAGCCATTTTAAAGAGTACAGTTCAGTAGTAGTAAGTATATTCACATGGTTGTACAATCAGCACTGCCATCCATCCCCATCAACCTTTTCATCTTGTAGAGCTGAAACTGTGTACCCATTAAACAGTAACTCCCCTATATCCCCTGCTCCCAGCCCCTGGCAGCCATTAGTACATTATACCAAAATTTCTTTATGATTTCGACTACTATAAATACCTGTGCCAGTTGAATCATAAAGTATTCATATTTTTGTGACTGGCTTATTTCACTTAGTAGAATGTCTTCAGGGTTCATCCATGCTGTATCATATGTCAAAATTCCTTCCTTTTTAAGACTGAATAATATGCCATTGTATGTATATGCCACATTTTCTTTATCCATTCTTCTACTGATGGAGATTTGGGTCACTTCCACCTTTTGGCTATGGTGAATAATGCCGCTGTGAGCACGGGTGTACAAATGTCTCTTTGAAATCTTGCTCTCAGTTCTTTTGGGTTTGTATAAGTGGAATTGCTGAATAATTTCTGACTTCATCTGGCTGTGTTCAGAGAAGATATTTGTATGATAGCTATCTCTTTAAGTCTTAAGACTTAATTTGTGACCTAACATTTGGTCTGCCCTGGAAAATGTCCTGTGTGCCCTTGAGAAGAATGTGTGTGCAGTGGTTGGAGGAAGTGTTTTGTGTCTGTCAGATATAGTAGTTTATCATGTTGTTTAAATTCTCCTGTTTCCTTACTTCTGGTTGTTCTGTGCATTACTGTTGAGGGGGGTACCAAAGTCTGCAAGTTTCACTGTGGAACATTTCTCCCTTCAGTTCTGTCAGCTTTTCCTTCATATATATGTTTGTGATCTGAAATGACCAATGTTATTTTTTTAAATCCAATATGGTTAACAAAGAGTGTTCCCTTAATTTAATTTCAGATGTACAATATAGTGATTCAACAATTCTGTACATTACTCTGTGTTCATCATGATAAGAGTACTCTTAAATCCCCTTCACCTATTTCACCCAGCCCCTCACCCACCTCCCCTCTGATAACCATCTGTTTGTTCTCTGTATTTGAGTCTATTTTTTGTCTCTTTTCTTCTTTGTTCCTTAAATTCTGCATGACTGTAATCATACAGGGTTTGTCTTTCTCTGATTTTCTTCTCTTAGCATTATACTCTCTAGATCCATCTATGTGGTTGCAAATGGCAAGATTTCATTCTTTTCTATGGCTGAGTAATATTCCATTGTGTATATGTATCACTTCTTTATCCATTCATCTCTATCTGTGGACACTTGAACTGCTTCCATAATTTGGTTATTGTAAATAATGCTTCAGTAAACATAGGGGTGCACATATCTTTTTTTTTTTAAAGATTTATTTATTTATTTATTTGACACAGAGAGAGAGATTACAAGTAGGCAGAGAGGCAGGGAGAGGAGGAAGCAGGCTCCCTGCTGAGCAGAGAGCCTGATGCGGGCCTCGATCCCAGGATGCTGAGATCATGACCTGAGCTGAAAGCAGAGGCTTTAACCCACTGAGCCACCCAGGCGCCCAAGGGGTGCACATATCTTTTTGAATTGGTGTTTTCATGTTCTTTGGGTCAATATCCAGTAGTGGGATTACTGGATCATATGGTAATTCTGTTTTTAATTTTTGAGGAACCTCTATACTGTTTTCCACAGTGGCTGCACCAGTTTGCATTCCCACCAACAGTGCACAAGGGTTCATTTTTCTCCACATCCTTGCCAATACTTGTTCTATCTTTTGTTTTTGATTTTAGTCATTCTGACAGATGTCATTGTGTTTTTGATGTTCATTTCTCTGATGATGAATGATGTTGAGCATCTTTTCATGGGTCTGTTGGCTATCTGTATGTTTTCTTTGAAGAAATGTCTGTTCATGTCTTCTGCCCATTTTTTAATTGGATTGCTTGTGTTTGGGTTTTTTGGTGTTGGGTTGTGTAAGTTCTTTATATATTTTGAATACTAACCCTGTATCAGATTGTCATTGGCAATTATTTCACTCATTCAGTAGGTTGTCTTTTCGTTTTGTTGATAGTTTCCTTTGCTGTGCAGAAGCTTTTTATTTTGATGTAGTTTCAATCGTTTATTTTTGCTTCCTTCATGTATTTTGATGGTCTGTCCTTAAGTGTGTAAATGTTTATAATTGTTATATCTTCTTGACATATTGAATGTTTTATTAATATATAATGTCCTCGGGCGCCTGGGTGGCTCAGTGGGTTAAAGCCCCTGCCTTCGGCTCAGATCATGATTCCAGGGTCCTGGGATTGAGTCCCGCATCAGGCTCCTTGCTCAGTGGGGGGCCTGCTTCTCCCTCTCTGCCTGCCTCTCTGCCTACTTGTGATTTCTCTTTCTGTCAAATAAATAAATAAAATCTTAAAAAATATATATATATGTATTTACATATAATGTCCTTCTTTGTCTCTTGTAAACTTTGTGTACTTAAAGTCTATTATGTCTGATATTAGTATAGACAACCCTGTTCTCTTTAGGTTACTATTTGCATGGAATATCTTTTTCCATTCTTTCACTCTTAGGCTTTTTGTATCTTTGGGTATAAAGTGAGTCTTTTGTAGATAGCATATAGTTGATTATATGTTTTTCTTCATTCTGCCAAACTCAGTCTTTGGGGGGGATTTAACATATTTACATTTAAAGTAATTATAAAGAGGGACTTAACTTCTCTCTATTTTTTTTTTAATTTTATTTTTATTCTTTGCCCAAGGGGTACAGGTCAGTGAATCATCAGGCTTACATCTTTCACAGCACTCACCAAAGCACAAACCCTCCCCAATGTCCATAACCCATCCACCCTATCCCTACCCTCCCACTCCCCAGTAACCCTCAGTTTGTTTTGTGAGATTAGGAGTCTCTTATGGTTTGTCTCCTTCCCCATCCTTGTTTCATTATTTTTCCCTCCCTACCCCCCACGACCCCCACCCTGCCCCTCAAGTTCCTCATATCAGAGAGATCATATGATAATTGTCTTTCTCTGATTGACTTATTTCGCTCAGCATAATATCCTCCAGTTCCATCCATGTCGTTGCAAATGGCAAGATTTCGTTTCTTTTGATAGCTGCATAGTATTCCATTGTATATATATACCACATCTTCTTTATCCATTCATCTGTTGATGGACATCTAGGTTCTTTCCATAGTTTGGCTATTGTGGACATTGCTGCTATAAACATTCGGGTGCACGTGCCCCTGAGGAACACTACCTTTGTGTCTTTAGGATAAATACCCAGTAGTGCGATTGCTGGGTCGTAGGGTAGCTCCATTTTCAACTTTTTGAGGAATCTCCATACTATTTTCCAGAGTGGCTGCACCAGCTTGCATTCCCACCAACAGTGTAGGAGGGTTCGAAGAGGGACTTAACTTCTGTCATTGAGCTATTTGTTTTCTATATGTCCTATAGCTTTTTTTTTTTTTTTTTTGGTCCTTCACTTCTTGGATTGCTGTTTTCTTTTGTTTATAGTTGATGTTTTGTAGTGAAATGTTTAAATTCTTTTCTCATTTCCTTTTGTGTATTCTATAGCTATTTTCTATTTTTTAAAGATTTATTTATTTGAGAGACAGGGTGAGTGTGTGCATGAGCAGGAGAGGGGCAGAGGAAGAGAATCTCAAGCAGACTCTCCACTGAGCGTAGAGTCTGAGGCAGGGCTCAAAATAACAGTATTCTCACAACCCTGAGATCAAGATCTGAGTTGAAACCAAGAGTTGGACACTCAACTGACTGAGCCACGCAGGTGTCCCTCTATAGATATTTTCTTGTGGTTACCATGGGGATTACATTAAATATCCTGAAGTTGTAATACTCTAATCTGAATTTATACCATCTTAACTTAGTAACATATAAAATCTCTGCTCCTTTATAGGCTCGTCCCTACCCCTTTTGGTTGTCGATATCACAAAATTACAACATTATACACTGTGAATCCCAAAACATAAACCAATAATTATTTAAGTGCATTAGCCTCTTAAATTATATAGACACAAGATTTGGAGTTACAAACCAAAGTTACAGTAATATTAGCTTTTATAATTTCCCATGTGTTTATTTTCATTGAGATCTTCATTTCTCCATATGGTTTTGAATTACTCCCTAGTGCCCTTCTGTTTCATCTTGCAGGAATTCCTTGAGCATTTCTTGCAGGGTGGGCATAGTGGTCACAGAGTCCCTCAGTTTATGTTCATCTGGGAATGTCTTAATTTCTCCCTTGCTTTTGAAGGGCAGGTTTGCTTAGTATGGGATTCTTGGTTGACAGTTCTTTTAGCCCACTGGTATGTCCCTGTCTTCTGGCCTTCACAGTTTCTAAGGAGGAATCTGACAGTTTTGTTAAGGATTCATTTTATATGAGAATTTCCTTTTTTCTTGTTTTATTATACTGTGTCCAGTGTATGTCTTTGAGGTCATCTTACTTAGAGTTTGCTGTGTTTTGTGAATGTTTATATTCATCAAATTTGAGAAATTTTGAGTCATTTTTTTCCTTCAGATATTTTCTCTGCTCCTTTTTCTCTCTTCTTCTTAGACTCCCATGATGTGTATGTTGGTCCATTTGATGGTGTCCCACAGGTCTCTTAGGTTCTGTTTGCTTTTCCTCAATCTTTTTCTTTCTGTTCCTCAGACTAAAGTTTCCATTGTCCTGTCTTCAACTTTGCTATTATTTCTTCCGCTTGCTTATATATGACTTTAAATCCCTCTCATGAACTTTTCATTTCAGTTGTTTTAATTTTTAGCTGCTGAATTTCTTTTTTGTTTCTTTTTAGCTTTTTAAAAATTTTTAATCTCCTTATTGGTATTTCCATTTCATTCATGTTCTTCTCTTTACTTTTCCCACATGTTCCTTTAGTTCTTTGAGCATCTTTAAGACTTATTTTAATGTTTTTGCCTAGTAGATCTGCCTTCAGTCTTTTTAAGGGACATTTTTCTCTTTTTCCTTTGAATGGGCCGTGCTTTACTGTTTCTTTGTATGCCTTGGGATTTTTTTTTTCTTTTTAATGAACACTGGGCATTTGAATGGAATAATGTGCTAACTCTGGAAATCACATTCTCTCCCTTTCTCAGGGCTTGCTGCTTTTTGGTATTGTTTTTGTGGTTTTGATTTTTATAGGCTATCTCTGTGCTGAGGAATGGCCTGAGGTATAAACTTAGACTCCTCATTTTCTAAGCCTTTCTGTGGGCATGCTTGGTCACTTGCTAATTTTCCCAGGATATGCAGTTGTATTGAATGTCCTAATCTTTCATGTCTGACTCCCTAAAAGGAAAAAGACAAAAAATGAAGCTAGGAGAGAAGGAATACAGGTTCCTTTAAATCTCCCGGAAGTCCCTTTAGCCAGAGGGGGAGGGGCCTGCAACAATGTAGGGGAGGTGGAACGATAATGGCTGCCTGCCTTCTTGTCTGCACCTCTGTGATCAGATCCAGCAACCAGCAATCAGAGCACAGATCCCTGATATTTAGAGGGATCCCTTTTTGCCCACCCTGACTCCTATAAACTACGTGCAAGCTGTTACAGGAACACAGACACAGCTGCCTGCCTCAGGGCTGGGAGTGGGGTTGCGTAGGTGCTGCTGTGCTAAGAGCTGAAATTGACCAATATTATTGGCAAGTTACCGTCCAAGTCTTCGCCTGGAAGTTGCAAGCTTTCAGCGGTATCCAGAATTCCAAAATGGTTATTTTAGACAGATTCTGCCAATGCAGTTGTTACCTATGTGGGGAGACGGATTTCTGCTGCTTCCTAGTCCACCATATTCCCAGAATCCTCTTGCTCACTTGGTTTTCATTTGCATTTTCTGATATATAATGATGTTGAACATCTTTTTGTATGGTTATTGGCTATTTGTATAACTTTGGAGAAATATCTATTTGATCTCTTTGCCTTTTTTTTTTTTTTTAAGATTTATTTATTTATTAGAGACAGAGAGCACATGTGTGTGGGAGAGTGGCAGTGGGGCAGAGGGAGAGAATCATCAAGCAGACTCTCTGTGAGCATAGAGCCCAACCTGGGACTTCATCTCAGGGCTAACCAGATCAGGACCTGAGCCGAAACCAAGAGTCAGTCACTTAAGGGACTGAGCCAGCTAGGCACCCCTCTTTCCCCGTTTTTAAATTGGATTATTTGCTTTTTTGTTGTTGAGTTATAAGAGTTCTTAAAATATATTCTGGATACTAGACCCTTATCAGATATATGATTTGTAAATCCTTTTTCCCATAGGTTGTGTTTTCACATATTTAGTAGCATCCTTTGTATCAAAGTTTTTCATTTTGACAAAATCCAATTTACCTATTTTTTTTCTTGTTTGTGCTTTAACTGTTGTACTTCAAAAACCATTGCCTAATCCAAGACCATGAGGATTTACTCATATATCCTCATCTTAGAGTTTTAGGACTTTAGCTCTTAAATTTAGATCTATGCTTCATTTTTACTTAAATATGTGTATGTATGAAAGAAGGATCAAATTGCATTTTTTGCATGTGACTATGCATTTATCCCAATATCATTTTTGAAAAGACCATTCTCTTCTTATTCAGTGTTCTTGGCACCCTTGTTGAAAATGAATTGACCATGAATATGAAAATTTATTTCTGGACTCTCAGTTCTGTTTCCATTGTGTACGTCTGCCCTTATGCCAGCACTACACTGCAGTGATTAGTATAGTTCTGTAGTAAGTTTTGAAACTGTGAAGTGTAAACTCATTAACTTTGTTCTTTATGAAGATTGTATTGGCTATTCTGTGTCCCTTGTGTTTCATATGAATTTTGGGATCTGCTTGCTGATTTATACAAAGTAGTCAACCGAGGTTGTTTTTTTTTTTTTTTTGGTTTGTTTGTTTTTTTAAGATTATATTTATTTATTTGAGAGAGAGACAAGAGAGTGAGAGAGAATACGAGCAGGGTGAGGGGCAAAGGGAGAAGCAGAGTCCCTGCTGAGCAGGGAGCCAGATGCGGGGCTTGATCTGTGGACTCCAAGATTATGACCTGAGCTGAAGGCAGACACTTAACTGAGCCACCCAGGTGCCCCGAGTTTTGTTTTTGTTTTTTTGTTTTTTTTAAGATTTTATCTATCTATCTATCTATCTATCTATCTATCTATCTATCTATCTATCTATCTATCTATCTATCAGGGAGAGAGAAAGAGAGAGCACAAGCAGAGGGGATAGCAGGCAGAGCAGGCAGAGGGAGAAGCAGGCTCCCCGCCAAGCAAGGAGCCTGATGTGAGACTCGATCCCAGGATTCTAGGATCATGACCCGAGCCAAAGGCAGCCGCTTAACCGACTGAGCCACCCAGGCGCCCCAGAGTTTTGTTTTGCTTTGTTTTGTCTGAGAGCCTGTGCGCATGCGTGCACACCAGTGTGGGGGAGGGGCAAAGGGAGATTTAAGATTTTATTTATTTGAGATAAAGAGAGAGAGAGCACGTGAGAGAGAGCATGAGTGGTGGTGGTGGGGTGACAGTGCCGGAGCAGAGGGAGGAGAAGCAGCCTCCCCGCTGAGCAGGGAACCCAATGTGGGGCTCTTTCCTAGGACCCTGGGATCATGACCTGAGATGAAGGCAGATTCTTAACTGACAGGGCCACCCAGAGGCCCCAAAAGAGGGAGAGAATCTTAAGCAGGCTCCAAGTCCAGCATGGAGCCCAATCTTACTATTCTGAGATCGTGACCTGAGTGGAAACCAGGAGTCAGATGCTTAACTGATTGAATCACCCATGTGCCGTATCAAGTGAGTTTTGATAGGAATTGCATTAAATCTGTAGGTTGATTTGGAGAATATTGCTCTTTTAACAATAAAGTTTCTATTCCATGAATCACTTACTGAGATTTTTAATTTCTTTTAATAATGTCTTGTAGTTTTCAGAGTATAGTCGTATACTTATTTTGTTAAATTAATTCCTAAGTATTTTATTCTTTTTGATGCTACTAGTAGAATTGCCTTCTTTTTTTCTTTTTTCCTTTTTTAGAGAGAGAGTGCTAGCTTGGGGGAGGGGGTGAGAAGGGGAGAGAGAATCTTAAGCAGACTCTGTACTGAGCATGGAGCCCAACATGGGGCTTAATCTTATGACCACAAGATGAAGACCCGAGCCAAAATCAACAGTTGGATGCAAAACCGATTGAGCCACCCAGGTGCCCCTAGAATTGCTTTCATAATTTCCTTTTGGATTGTTCATTGCAAATATATGGGAAAGCAATTGATCTTTTTAATATTTATCTTTTATCTTTCAACCTTCCTGAAATTGTTTATTAGTCCAGTAGTGTTTTAGTGTTATCCTTAGGACTTTGTACCTATAAGGTCATATTTTTTTGCAAATAGAGATAGTTTTACCTCTTCCTTGTCAATCTGGATGGCTTTTATTTCACTTTCTTGCCTAACTGCCCTGGCTAGAACCTGCAGCACAGTGTTGAGTAGAAATGATGACATCAGGCATCTTGCCTGGTTGCTGTTCTTAGGTGGAAAGCATCTCGTCTATCACCATTAAGTATGATGGTTAGCTTGTGGGTTTCATGTTGATACACTTTATCAGGTTGCTGACGTTCCCTTCTACTCATTTGCTGAGCACTTTTATCATGAAGGGCAGTTTAAATTTTTAAAAGATTTTATTTATTTATTTATTTATTTATTTATTTATTTATTTATTTATTTATTGAGCATGAGCAGGGGGAGGGGCAGAAGGAGAGGGAGAGAGAGAATCTCAAGCAGACTCTGCACTGATGTGGGGCTCGCTCCCACGATCCTGAGATCATGACCTGAGCCGAAATCAAGAGTCAGGCACTTGACTGACTGAGCTACCCAGGTGCCCCAAGTTTAATATTTCAAATGCTTTTTCTGTTGAGATAATCATGTGATTTTTTTTTTGGTCCTTTATTGATATGGTGTAGTACATTAACTGATTTCTGAATGTTAAGCCAAGCTTGAATTTCTAGGAGAAATTTCACTTGGTTATGGTATATAATCATTTTTATGTTGTTGGATTTGGTTTGCTGGTATTTTGTTTAGGATTTTTTGCATCTGTATTCATAAGGGATATTAGTTTATGTTTTTCTAGTCTCGTGATTTCCCGTTTTTGTCATGAGGGTAATGTTGGCTTCATAGAATGAGTTTGGTAATAGTCTCTTCTGTTTTTATTGTTTTGTTTTGTTTTTGTTGCTGTTGTTGCTGTTGTTCTGGGAAGACTTTGTGAAGAAGTAATTCTCCTTACCTTACATATATTAATTCTTAAAAGATGGTACCCCCTTCCCATTGTCCTTCCCCCAAGTCACTCTTTTTCATCTTTCACGGTCTGTGTAGTTGGATCCAAACTGCTCTGTGATGCATTCTCTGATTACTCTTGCCTGTGAAGCTGGTTTCATTGCTGGACTTCAGTCATTAATGCTTAAGGTCCATTAGCGTACTTAACTATGTACTAGGTTGTTCCGATCTCCTGTGTTTCATACCTGCTCCTTTTGTCTACCATACTGATTGTGAACTTCTTGAGGGCTGTGACTGGGTTCTTAGCTTCACACATTGTCCTGGAGTACCCAGCACACTGCAGTGGGTAAAAGTGGAACATCCTATCCAATTACTTAGATTTAAAGGCTCTGAAAAGTCTTTTTCAAGATTTCTTAGTATTTAAATACGTGTGTGTATGTATGATGTATTTGTATACACGTTTTCACATGACTCTGTGCATTATTTCAAACATAAACCTAAGTGTAGTTAAAAGAGAATTTAGGAGTCCCAATTCTGGCTGTTTGAGATAGATACTGGACTCTGAAGTTTGCTGTTAGTCTGTTCTCTCATACATTATATGGAAATTGGTGTGAGAATTAGAATAAAATTAATTATTAATTCAGTACCTTTTGCTGAAGTACGTGTTTGGCACTCAGTATGTAATGACTATGATAACTAATAGCTTAAGCTCCTTTTAAAGAATGAATCTGATATGAACTGTACTTTAATATTTGTATTTAATATTTATCTGATATTAACCATGTTCTAATATTTGAAATACTAGATGATTTGGTTAAATGTCTTAAATTTTGTTTAATAACTGATTGAGATTTTTCCTTAATACTTTGACAGAAGAGTATTCTTTTTTCTGTTATTATTATTATTATAATAAAGATTTTATTTATTTATTTGCTAGAATACAAACAGGTGGAGCGGCAGGCAGAAGGACAGGGAGAAGCAGGCAGGAGATCCCAGGGCCCTGGGATCATGACCTGAGCTGAAGGCAGACACTTAACCAATGAGCCACCCAGGCACCCCTCTTTTTTCTGTTATTTCTTTGGGATGTCTCTAGAAGCTGTTGCTATAATTTTTCTTTGACCTATGTGCTTGAGGAAGCACCTAAAAGCATGGGCTCCAGAGCCAGAGAGCCTGGATTCAGTTTCAGGCACTCACTGGCCAGGTCAGTCTCCCCACTTCTTCCTCTGTCTCACAGGAATGAGTACCTGCTTCTTAGGGTCCTTTGGGGATTCAGAGAGATACTCAATGAGAAATACTTAGCACAGGACCTGGCATTTGGTAAGTGCTGAATGTTAAGTAATTTTGTTCTTCATATTTGTGTCATCAGCACCTTGTATAATGTCTAGCATTCAATAAATGTTTGAGTGGACAGTTTTTATTTATGTATTTTATTATTATTATTATTATTGTTATTATTATTATTATTATCATTATCATTATTTTGGGTGGACAGTTTTGTTGAAATTGTTAACCTACCCTGTGGTAAACTCTCTGGGGTTTTTGTTCCTCTGCAGGAAGAATCCTACAGTGGGAAGGAGGCCTGGCTAGGTGAGATGCAAAACTATTTCTAGACAGAATGAGAGTCTCAGTTGGGAAGGGTCCTTTCCATCACTTTGAGTTTAAAGGTGAGATTAGCGAGGCTGCAATGCTAATGGTTACGTCTTTATCCTGTGTTAGCTATATCTCTTGTTTTTTTTTAAACCTTCCTGTCTGGTTAATTTGTGTGTTTCTAATAGGGTTAAATAGTTAGCTGTGCAGATATGATCAGCATCAGAAAACTCACTGTGTCATTCTACTTCATTAATCAGGCCTGTTAAACAGAGCCTAGTGCATTAAACCAAACCCAGTGAAACCCAGAGAAACTGCTGCGGTGACCATCATGACCTTGGTCCCTGTGGCGGCATTGGTACTTACGGAGGGTTGGCAGCACGCAGCATGCACCATTATTTTTATTGCCACATTTGGGATCAGAGTATGTGAAGCTTCTGAAGAAAGCGTCTACTCTCATATATTCCTTATTTATGATAACTCGCCGGAAAAGGTAGAAAAGATGGCTACGTACACCCATGACTTCAAAGTTGTAACGATAAAGCCTTTTTTTTCAAGTTATTATTTCTAGTATTCTCTCAGGTACTCGGAGTCTAAATGGTTTCATCTAGTTTTCTTTCATTTGCATGTGGAGGTTGTTTGAGCAGAGGACTAAATGTTTCAGATATAAAATTACATAAACTGAACATAAATTTGTCAAACATAATGAATACAAATTTCCTTCAGGATAGACCCAATTCTTCACTATTTCCCTGTGGAAAACTGCGATTGATGGTAGAACTAGAAACACTTGACCAGGTTGTCTTCACTCTTTAGACTTAGTATGCCAAAAAACATAATGTTCAGAAGTTAAAACTCTATGTGGAAAGTTGTCAAAAAGTTCCAGTGTGAGGCTTTTGTTATTTTATAATGTTCTCCACTGCCTAATAACAGTGGCTTTACCTGTGAGCACACCTGGACTGAGAGAGCAAGTGAGGTGACTGCATTCCTGTCTACACTGGAGGTGCAATTTTGGAGAGTTCATTCTAATCCTGATTTTGCTCTGTGTGATTTTTTTTTTTTAAACCATATAAACTTTCTATGAAGCAGACATTTTTCCTCCCAGTGTACAAATGAGACTAAAGCTCAGTGAGATAAGATAATTTGCTAAAAGTCACCCAAAAAAGCTAATTTTTGGGGGGTGGGGGTGGCAAGCACGGGGAAGGGGCTGAGGAAGAGGGCTCGAGAATCTTAAGCAGGCTCCATGCCCAGTGCAGAGCCTGTTGTGGGTGTCAGTCTCATGACCATGAGATCATGACCTGAGCTGAAATCAAGAGTTGGTGCTTGGGCGCCTGGGTGTCTCAGTGGGTTAAAGCCTCTGCTTTCAGCTCAGGTCATGATCTCAGGGTCCTGGGATTGAGGCCCGCATCGGGCTCTCTGCTCAGCAGGGAGCCTGCTTCCTCCTCTCTCTCTGTCTGCCTCTCTGCCTACTTGTGATCTCTCTCTCTGTGTCAAATGAATAAATAAAAAATCTTAAAAAAAAAAAAAGAGTTGGTGCTTAACCGACTGAGCCACCCAGATGCCCCTGGAAAAGCCAATTTTTCACAGGATTGTTGTGAAAAGTAACATAGAATTGAGTGCTAAATGGAGAGTGGCTAGAGCTCTTGTGAATTTCTTTATTTGTGGTATGTGTTGACTGCTATGTTTGAGTGATGGATTTTGAGTAGCTGTGTGGTATCAGTGCTTGCTGAGAACGACTTATTTTGAGAAATCAATGTTAAACTCTTCTGGATGTTGACATTCATACAGTATTCTCTGGGAAGAATTTTTGGTTCTCCCTGAACCCAAGTGGTCAGACTGCTATCTCTTGAGACCAAAACCACTCAGCTCCCCGACCCTGTGCCTATTGAGTGGACCAGACGTGAGCCCAGCAATCATCAGTCAAAACCACTTAGT
This sequence comes from Ailurus styani, assembly GCA_002007465.1. Lineage (NCBI taxonomy): Eukaryota > Metazoa > Chordata > Mammalia > Carnivora > Ailuridae > Ailurus > Ailurus styani. Next base: position 183,230 of record LNAC01000787.1, on the reverse strand, counting down.
CATGAGCAAATGTCTTCACATTTATGGGAAAGTGTGGGGGAAGAGCGTACATATAGGGCCAGCCAAATTGCACAGATTATCACTTTCTTCTTGTTGCCAGTTTTGGTTTTCCTAGAGTGTATATTTAACTTGTTGAGTTTTTTCTCTCTGGTGTGTAATTGTTGTTATATATTAACTTAATGCCAGGCCACTGCACGAACTTACAAATCACACTGGTGGGTTTTTGTATTCTGTGTAGGACAAAGTTCAAAGCTCTGATAATTTCACGGTCTGGGCTCTCTTACGGAGCAACTGGACCTAAAATAAAACCATATCTACTGTGGTGTGACCTGTTTAGTGGCCTTTCGAAGACTTGAAAAGGTGGAATGGGTCCAGTCTGTTGTTTTTAAATGAAATAGTTCTTTCTTTAGTTATCTTAGTAAAGATCAGAGTTAAAGGAAAAGCCATTGTTTGGTTATTGTTTGAGTTTAAGGTCAAGTGGTGGCGTCTACAGAAAGTGATCAGTGCTTTACTATTACAGGATTTGAAAATGCGTTAGTTAGTTGTTACCTTAGGAAATAGCTAACGCCTTTCAGGGTAGGCCCTGGGAATCAGTCTTTTGCAAAGTGCATTCATGTAGCATTATGTTTTCTTCTCCAGGGGACCATACTCTATAATTGTATTTATTACCAATGTGGGCATTTACCCCCTTTATGTAACTTAATATAAGCCTTTCCTAATAACAGACCAATATACCTCACTGTGACATGTGTTTGTGGCACTGAGTGGATGCTAGTTTGTGTTCAAAAGACTGTACAATAAATGCTTTTGTTTATAATAGTTCCCAACACATGTGATAGGCACTCAGTAAAATTCTGTTACTTTATCAAAGATTTCTTTCCCACAGGGATTTTATTTATTGGCAATGTTCTGCCATGAGCATGATTTTTAGGGGACTATGATTTAGATTTTCCTGATTCAAGGCTGTCATTTCTTCTGAAACTACCTGGAGATCCATTCAGTAAGAAATAAACCAATGTAGAGAATTAGGGACTGAGATTTGAAAGGGGCGAATTAAGTTATGACTTTTTTGTTACTTTTGGAAATAATTGCTCCATTAATTTAAAATCCATTAGCAGCCTGTATTTTTTGGCTTCATGATTATTGGCAGTTCTGTGTATCTAGTCTTTTAACACAGTCTCATTTCAGAAGCCTTAAGCAGATCCTTGGTTATAACATAATAGACAAGATATTTAAAAGATCGTGTGATGAGTTTTATTGAAGGTATCTAATAATCTGGATTTATCCAACCTTGCCAGAGAAATAGAGCCAATTGTATGTATGTATGTGTGTACGTATGTGTGTATGTATGTGTTTATGTATGTATGTATAGAGAGAGAGAGAGAGAAAATGAATAAGTGAGTGAGTGAATGATTGCTTTTAAAGATTTAGTTCATATACTTGTGGGGACTGGCAGGTCCAAAATCTGTAGGGCAGTTCAGCAGGCTGGGAATTCCAGCAGGAGTTGATGTTGCAGTCTTGAATCAGAATGCAATCTTGAGGCCAAACTCCTTTCTTTGCAGGGACCTCAGTCTTTTAAGGCCATCTACTGATTGGATGAGGCCCACCCACATTATGGAGGGTAATCTGCTTTATTCAACATCTCCTGGTTTAATTGTTAATTACATCTAAAAAATACCTCACAGCAACATCTAGACTAGTGTTTGATAAAAAAACTGGGCACCATGACCCAGCCAAGTTGACTCATAAAATTAACTATTGCCACCACCACATGGGGAAATGTTGATTGTTACAGTTTACCTGTGGGCATGGGGAAGTCATCTTCCTTTACCTACCTGCTTCCATGATGTAGAATTAACTGCAAGGTAAGCGTGGGTAGTTAGAAAGTTGGAGAGCAACCACAGGAAAACTGGATGCCACACCAGCACTTAGAAATTGGTAGTGTGATTAAGGATAGAAATTCAAGGTATGACAATGATATGCCAAGCCCTGTGTCTTATGGTTGCAGGGGCCAAGAAAAGTCTTCAAGCAGAAACAGGTATGGGAGAGGAAACAATGACAACTCAGCAAAACCAATGACAGACTACCCCAAAGTCCCAGAACTGAACACAAATAGAACTTCAGGGGTGCCCTCTGATAAAAGAGGCCAGCAGAAATGATGTTAGGTTGTCCTCAAGTTCTAAATCATGCCACTGCACCAGACCCAATAGCTAGAGAAAGGTCACCTTCCAGAATTTCTCAACCTTAAATTTCAGAAAGCAAAAGGAAAGTACAGTCATGTAGCAGGCACATTAATGTTCTGCGTGGAAAATCCAGGTTTTGGAGAGAAGTCCTCCATAACGTAGCTTGTTTAACATGGGCACCAGAACCATTGGGGGGCAAAATCAATCAAATTGAGAGAAAAAGAAAGCAATACACCAAGAACTAGGATAGGAAATAGCAGTGCATTTGGCTTTTGTATATTCTCAGGAAATTCTAATTGGTGAATTTATCAAGAAAGTGATTTCATTTCTGCAAAGTCACACTTAATGTGCTGTTGAGTTGGAAGAGCCTTAGTATGGGTCAGATGTGTGGGTGTGGGTTTACGCAAATGAAGCAGAATCAACAAGGAGCCTTTTATGAATCCCTTTTCTTTAGGAGGCTGGTCTAGCAAACACCGAGTTCTGTGTTCTGACACTTTGGCAGGAAACTCCTCTTTTCAAAGCAGTGGTATCTGCACTGTCACTGGTCAGGGACCCCCAGCTTTCAGAGCCCATTCATTCCTTTACTGCCCATAGAAAGGGGCAAGTAATAGGCAGAACTAGACCTCTTTTTTCTATTGCAGAATCATCCCTGCCTCAGTTGTGCATGAGTCACTCCTCGGCTTGGGTGAAGTCGTTACAGCTCTCAACTGACAGGTGACTGCTTTCCTGAGCAGCCCTTGCCAGCTCTGGCTCCCAGCCGGCTTTGTGAGGGCACAGACCTTGACCTGTGTCTCTCCACCCTTCTCTTCCAGAAGCTTGGCAGGAGCATGGGAGACACCTGCCCCTCTTCTTCACTGTGAGATTCTTTTTTTTTTTAAGTTTTTTTTTTTTAAAGATTTTATTTATTTATTTGTCAGAGAGAGAGAGAGAGCACAAACAAGCAGAGTGGCAGGCAGAGGCAGAGGGAGAAGCAGGCTCCCTGCCGAGCAAGGAGCCCGATGCGGGACTCGATCCCAGGATCCTGGGATCATGACCTGAGCTGAAGGCAGCTGCTTAACCAACTGAGCCACCCGGGTGCCCACTGTGAGTTTATTTCTAAAGCCTTGCACTTGATGTACTTCAAGTAATGAGAGTACTTTCCCAGTTTAATAGTGATTTCATAATTTTCAAATTCATGGCCTCTTCGTGGTACCTCTTGATTTTCTGCAACCCTGACCCTTGTGAATCTCTGCTTCCTTCTTAAAACTTTGCTTGGTGCCTGTTTCGCCTGCTCTCCTCATTCTGCTTCTTTTCCTGTAGGTCTCTGGACAGCTCTTCCTCCTCCTCGTACTGACGTGGAAGTGTTTTTCAGGATGCTGGTTTCCAGCACCTTTCTTCTCAGCTCCAGCCATTCTCATGGCCCTCCCTCTGACCTCGTCCCCATTTACTCCACATGTCTCATTAACACTTGGGTTTTTTTTGAGTCAAGACCCAAAGTTTGGCATTAGTATGTGATTACTGTGGTGGACACCTGGGTGTGAGTGACAGCACAGCTACCATTCTGTCCTAGGACGGAGTCACCTAGCAACGGCATACATACATACTACATACAGGTCTGGAGGGACAGAGCTGGTCTGAGTTTGTCTCCCAGGGTGTGACTGCGTGATTAGGGTTAGGGTGGTGGCGAAGCAAAGGGAAGATTTGGTTGTAGGAGGTGCCGTGTGAGACAGATATTGAAGAGCTCATAGGATTTTGAGAAGCTGACGTGGTGAAGAAGGCCTTTCGAGGGGGAGAACAACGTCAACAGGCAAAAGGGAACAGAAGGCACTTGCGGAGACCAGCAGGTGGTCTCGGGTGACTGAGACCAAGAATATCTTCGTATGGGGATGAGATGAAACAAGTTTTTCTTCTTCTGTTGTTCTTAAAACACCATACGCTGTGCCTTGCACCTCATAGGAGCGCCTTAAAGTTTTTGAAAATAGTTGAAAGTAAGAGTGGGTGTGAATGACGAAAGCCCTGAAGGCTAGACTGAGGAGACTACAGTTTAATCCAGGGAGCCATTGAAGGTTGTTGAGCAGGATATTGAGTGTGACTGGGGATGCGCTTCAGGAAACTTCATCTGGCACTTGGGTACTGAATGGACAGGAGAGTGGAAAAATGGAAAATCGATAACACTTTGGTGAGAGGTAAGAAAGCTCTGAGGTGGGAAACCCGCAGAGGAAGTGACTCGAGGGAATGAATCCAGAGATGTGGGGAGTGGGGGTGGGGGTAGGGAGATGGAGAAGGGCAGGGTTCTCAAGGCTGTGGGTGTGGGCGTCTGGGAGAAGGGAGGTTTTGTTGGCACTGGGGGACTGCTGAGAAGAGCACTTGAACTTGGTTACATCTGAGCACGAGAGGTGAATCCTGGTGAAGAGGCTCCCTGAGTGTTAGAGCAGGAGCAGTTCCAAGAGTGCAGGGAGGCAGCAGTGGATGAAAAACCTAGCTGTTGGCCTGCACAGAAGTTGTGCTGGGTGATTTAGAAGCTTGAGGAGGTTTCATCCCTTACTGGTTTCTAGGTCGGACACCGTCAGATAAGCAATCAGAATTGTAGTACGTTGAGACGAGTCTAGAAGGGAGGAAGTGCCGAGGGTTACAGAAGCATGAGAAGCAGAAATTCGAGAATAGTTTATAGAGGAGACTTACACTGTCAGTATTCAAGTTCCAGGCCCATCCTCCCATCTTTGCATTGGTGTTTCAGCAGCAGAGTCTTTGATGTTGCCTCATTAGTCTTTGCCACCTACCACGTGAGCTCCCGTGGCTTCACCACACACACTGAGGGTCCTTGCAGGACAGGGATTCTAAGACAGTGACGCTGCAGCTGGATATGGTGTGGTTTGAGACACCAGTGATATCAGATGAGTGCCAATCCCGCAAATGATTTAAATGTGCTGACAGGTGCCCTGAACTTAAGATCCTTCAAAACATAGGGTTTTTTGCAAAAAAGAAAAAGTCCATGCCCCTAAGATCACCTTGGGACTTCTCTTTCTCTGATGGCCTGCAAAAGCTGGGCAGGAACTGGAAAGGAGAGTTCCCAGGCTCTCTGCAGTAGGAGGTACATGTTGTTGGAATACTGGAGAACTACTGGCTGAACAAGCCAATGAAATATAATGGATGTAGTTGGGGAGGTGGACCAGGCGCTTTAGATACTTGCTGTAGTTGGTCTCTATGGACTTTCGAGTCATTCATGGACCATGGAAATGAATTGCTAACTTCACCCTCTACTTCTCAGGTGACCTTTTTAAGGATGATTATTTTATTTTATTTTTTAAGATTTTATTTATTTAGAGAGAATGAGCAGTGGGTAGGGGCGGGGGGAGAGAGAAAGAAGTGAGAGAGAGAGGAAGGGAGGGAGGGAGGAAGGAAGGAAGGAAGGAAAGAAAGGAAGGAAGGAAGAAAGAAAGAAACAGACTCCCTGCTGAGCAGGGCGCTATCACAGGACTGGGAGATGATGACTTGAGCCCAAGGCAGAGGCTTAACGGCCTGAGCCATCCAGGCGCCCCAAAGGATGATTATTTTACATCTCAACTTATAACAGTGTTAGGACTATGGTCCTAGCAATCACATAGTCAACATTTCACCACCAACTGATTTGGTCTACTCTTAGGTTGGAAGGACAAGGATTTCTTCTTCTAACACTGCTGTTTATTCTGTGGCCAAATCACTTGTACACTATCTGCTTAAAGGCATCTTGCCTTCACCTGCAGGACATAGATCAGAGATTTCATTTGTACCTATGCAAGGAGCTCACAATGGTTTTCTTATCTGAAGAACAGTTGCAAAATGTTTGTTTATTGGAACAGGAGGTGAAAACAATACATCCTATAAGGGTGAATTATGTCTAAATTCATAGGAAGTAGACAATACAGCTGTTTATTTACTTATTTATTTATTTACTTTTTAAAGATTTCATTTATTTGAGAGAGAAAGAGAGAATGAGCACGTGTGAGAGAGAGCACATGAGCAAGAGGAGAGGGAGAAGCCGACTCCCCCGCTGAGCAGGGAGCCTGGTGCAGGGCTCGAGCCCAGGACCCTGGGCTCATGACCTGAGCCAAAGGCAGACATTTTACTGACTGAGTCACCCAGGCGCCCCACAATACACCTTTCAAAAAGCAGTTTTCCCATTTCTCCCCTTCTTAACTGTTGCCAGTCACTAGTCTGCTTCTCCATGGATTGGCCTGTTCCTGACATTTCATGTAAATGGAATCATGTAACGTGTCCTGTGTTGTGACTGGCTTGTTTCACTTAGGATAATATTTCCAGGGCTCCCATCCACGGGTAGCATGCATTAGTACTTACTTTATATGGCTCAGTAATATTCAGATCTGTGGGTATGTCCTGTGGGTTGCTCCCTGATTCAGTTGATGGATATTTGGTTTATTCAAGTTTTAACCTTTAGGTCTAATGTTGCTGCAAATGTTCACATACAAGTTTTAGTGTGGACATAACGTTTTTAGGTCACTTGGGAATACACCTCGGTGTGGAATCGCTTGTTGGGTTATATGGTAACTCTATATTTAATATTTTGCAGAACTGCTAAACTGTTGTTTTTTTTTAATTTATTTATTTGACAGAGAGTGCACAAGTAGGTAGAGCAGCAAGCAAAGGGAGAAGGAGAAGCACACTCCCTGCTGAGCACGGAGCCTGATATGGGACTTGATCCCAGGACCCTGAGATCATGACCTGAGCCAAAAACAGATGAAGCCACTGAGTCACTCAGGCATCCCGCCAAACTGTTTTCTAAAGTAGCTGCACCAGGGCACCTGGGTGGCTCAGTGGGTTAAGCGTCTGCCTTTGGCTCAGGTCCTGATCCTGGGGTCCTGGGATCAAGTCCTGCATCCAGCTCCTTGCTCAGCAGAGAGTCTGCTTCTCTCTCTCCCTCTGCCCCTACCCACCACTAGTGCTCTCTCTCCCTTTCTCTCAAAAATAAATAAATAAACAAAAATCTTTAAGGTAGCTGCACCATTTACATCCTTACCAGCCATGTAAGAGGGTTCCTATTTCTTCACATCCTTGTCAACACTTTTTGTCTGAAACAGTACCCTATTAGAGCAAACTCCTAATCATTCAGGCACTTCTTATCTAGAAGGTGGGTTTTCTAAGATTTTGGTTTCTCTGTGTCCCAAGTACCTGATTTGTCAGTTTCACTCTAATAATACCCAGTTTCACTTTCCTGGGGATAGGCGGGTGAAGAGAAAATGGAAGAAGTTTCACTGGTTAACGTAGGTACATATTAACCCCTGTTAACAAGTTGGCTAGAAAAGTTTAAGGGGGAAAAGTCTGAATGTATCAACTTGAATGAGGTTTTGGATTAGTGACAAGTGCTCCTCATAGGACTGGGGATATATTCTTGAGTACTATACTAATTTGTAAATTTGGGGTTTTCCTTTATGAAGATAGGGAAGACTAAACATGTTACATATTATCTGGATGACTGCCATATAGGGAAAACTGAAACTTAATTTTAGTGCCTTTGCGTTTGAGTTTGTTTGGTGCCAAGAAATTCAGTGGAAATGATGGCATTTAATGTGGAATTTTCAAAACCTCTCCAGGGGCCCAGGGTAAATTCTAAGAGTTTCCTATATTACTCCGATGTGGCGAGGAGTGTCACAGTCAGTACTCCTCTGATGTTTTCAAAGAAGCCCTTGTAATGATAGTGAGAAGGAAGGCACACTCCCCAAAGGGTTGAAGGCTTTGCACAAAGAAGACCATTACAAGCAAACATTACTTTGAAACTACAATCTTTAACATTTATGTGAATTTACATTGTTTCATCATATTTACATAATCGATACCTAATATTTATTATAACATAAAATAAAGTCTTATATTACATAATATCAAATGAAAATAGCTGCATCTTTCTCCAGCATGCTAAAAAAAATTGTCCTTTCCATGTCATCCATTCATTTCATAAATGTTGATTGGTCTCTGCACTAAGGCCATAAAAAAGTATAAAAAATGTTACCCATTTGCTTTAAGATCCTGCAAGGTACTTGAGGAAACAGCACCAAGATGTCATATAAGAAATCAAGTGCAAGTCAACATAAAATGAAAAAGGCAACAAAAAATGAAAAAGAGGCAATGATGCTGTGGAAACAGATTTTTGTTTACACATTTTGTTCACACATTTAAATATATGTGAATAAATTGTTGAAGATGACAGTTTATAGCTGGAAGGACCTGAGTTCACATCCCACTGCTTAAACTTGCCTTACAACTTTGGTCAAGTGACTTAACCTTTATAAGCATCACTTTGTTTCCCCCAAGGTATCATGCATAGTTAAGTTCTTGTTGGAAATTTCTAGAACTAGATCCGTTTTGAGAGGCAGTGGAGTGTGGTAGAGAAGAGGTCAGATTCTGTTATTACATCAGGGTTCATCCCCTCAGGCCTTCTGCTCTGTGGCTTTGGACTTCTCTGTAAGTCTCTAGGACTCACCATCCTCCTATGTGAAATGAAGTAACTGGAATTGCAGGTACAGCAGAGACAGGAGTAATGAGATCGTTCAGATCTTTTTACATGTTTGGGAATTCAATATAGAATCTGGAGAATGAGTAGAACAAAGAGAACATGACTAAGAACTCTGGAAGCTAAGGAGGCCTGTGTAATGTGCTGTCAAATGCTCTACCACTGAGCTATACCCCCAGGAGGCCTATGTAATGTAATATAATATCTATACTAATAACCTATAGAAAAAGAAGAGAGGTAGAAAAGATAGAAAGCACTCAGATGATAGAAAAATAGAGAAGAGGAGACTTTTAAGAATCATTACTGTGGGTTATGATGTTCATAGAAAGTCAAGTAAAGATTGCAGTTCATTTTAGGAATAATTCTGGTTTCTTCTTTGCCTGTTTGTTCATACACATGAACGATCTCTTACAATGTCTGGTACTTAATGTCCATTAAATATCATTTACTTTCTGAAGAAATTGGCACGTTAGTAGGGAGTAGTATATTTCAAGAGTCAATAATAAGCATGCTTTCTAAATAAGACTAGAATGTTGGTTTGAGCAAAAGAAGGAGTTGAGAGTGAAATGAGCAATGAGCTGCCAGTCGTGGGTGAGTATGATCAGTTGTCTTGGGAAAGTAGGACTAAGTTATTTGGAAATCTTAACTTTGTGATTAAAATTTTTTTGTTTTAATTTTTGTTAATTTTTCGGTCTTTAGAAAAGACACCTGTTTCAAGGAAGGCAAGTCTTTCATTCTACTCTCTAAAACTCCCATAACAGCTACATTAACTAACATTCATATAATAAAGTAATTAAATGTACGATAATAGTGACAAAAATTGTGGCGTAGACAAAGTAAAAATGATTAAGATGGAAAGAGTAAATGGCAAAATGATGATTAAATATAGATTAAGTATATCAAACAATTTTCAAGAGGAGCAGAGATTTATATAGCCTGTCAAGAAAGCCCTGCTGAAATGTTTGCGAAGTTAGAGACAAAGCTAGTTAAAGTCCTACAGGGCAGTAACCTTTGCAGTATGTTCTCTGCAAGGCAGAAATTATTTGCATTGCTGCTGGACGAAAATAATCTACAAATTAACCTGTAACTTACTTAATCAGTGGTAAACAGCAAGTCAGAATAAGGTTCATTCTCCTAGAGAATGGAAGAATCTTGGGTGGGCCTGTTAGACCTGCTCTGGTGGGATACTAACAGGTGGCCATCATTTACCTTATTTTCATTTCTGGGTAATTTTTAAAAATGTGTGTAAGAATTAGAGAGGGCCATTAATACCGCCCAAAATACTAGGATGTGTGGGACTGTCCATCAATCGAGTTCCCTATGTCTCTCAATGTGCATAGGGTCTTCCGGAGGCAGATTTTTGTCCTGGGCTCAAATCCTGCAATAACACATTTGGTTTCTTTTGCTTTTTGAAGATGTTATTTATTTGAGAGAGAGAGAGAGAGTGAGTGAGCACAAGCCAGGGGAGGGGCAGAGGGAGAAGGAGAGAGAATCTCAGATTTCTTGCTGAGCATGGAGCCTGACACCAGGCTCAACCTGACGACCCTGAGATCGTGACCTGAGCTGAAACCAAGAGTCAGATGCTTAACTGACGAGCCACCCAGGTGCCCCTATACGTTTGGTTTCTCCAAAGCAGAACCATTGCTCTTCCAACAACTAGCCTTCCCATTTTTCCTCTCTCGTTTTCTCATTTTGCTTCTAAATTGATGGTACTAAAATGTCAGGTCCTCACAGCCTCTCTCCTGCCCCCCCCCCCAACTCACGTATTGACTCATGGAAAGTCACTTTATAATAAAGCAGCAAGCCTGTTTCAGATACAAATTGCTCTGCTGTATGTCCCAGAAACAAGGAAAAAAAAAGTCTAGAGGTCTCTGAAACGCTTTGCCACTAAATCCTTTAGACTCTGGTAACAAAATCTACAGGATTCTCTCACTGAGTTACTAAGTTTGGTTTGGGATTACTGTTGGGGTACCACTCTTTCTCATTCTTGTGGCAGTCTACATCAGTTTCCTAAGTAACTGTTTGGACTTAAAACTGGATAGAGGCTAATGCAGGTAAATAGGTGGGTTTTGTTTTATAGTTTTTTTTATAGTTTTATAGTTTTCTCTTTGTCTTTGTTTTACAAAGCCCAGATACTGTGTGAGCCTGTCTCACATGTGATCTTTAGGACCTGGAAACGAGCTCAGCAAAGTTAGAAGAGTCCCAGCAAAGGCAGGTTCCCAGGTGAGAACCAGAGGGCATCCAAGATCAGTGACGTCCCTTCCTATAGGATTTGTCCGCTGTTTATGTGAGGATTGGATTTTTAGGATATGTATTACATAGTGCAGGATCAGAAAACCATAAAGGTAGAGGAAACCTCAGAGGTCATGAATCCAGCTCACACACCATTTGTGGTCTGTGGCACCAGCTACCGAGCCCACCTTTGGTGGAAAGCAAGAATCTTCCTAGATGGGGTGTCCTGTTTCCTTGATCATAATTCTTTGTCCCAGAATGAAAGCAACCTCATCTGTGCACCAAGTCAACACAAGAGTGCACATCCAAATAAATCTCTATTCCCTCTTCCATAGGAAAATCACTGTGATATCTTCCCTAATAGTTGTCTTTTTAAAGCTCAGACTTGCAGAATCCTTCTACTTTTCATGGAAGGATATGGGTGGCAGATGGCTGTCCAAACCAGTTTGAAGTTTGTCTGTTTCTTTTAAGATGTGTGCTTAGAACTGCATATATTACTCCAAATTAACATGCCAGCATGTGGGTTTAGGGGAAGGATGAAAAGACTGCTCAGATCCAAAGAGCTATCATTTGTGTAGACCAAGAGTGTATTGGAATTTATGATAGTTGTGTGACATTGTCCAGTCACATCAGCTATCTGGTTTATTACATCTTTGGGTTCTTTTTGAAGTAAATTGCTTTTGTGTCATATAGTCCCATCTTTGCCAAGTGCAAGTCATTTTTAACCTAATTTTAAAAACTTGGCTGTGAATACTCTTTTAATAAATAGCACCATTAATAATGATACATAACTTCCACCAGAGTTAGTAGTGGTTAAGAACCTAGCTTTGGAATCAGAGTCCCTACAAGTTCAAATTCTATGTCTATCGCTTATTGACCTTGAGTGATTCGCTGTGCTTGTGCCTGTAAGGTACTTCCCATGGCTCTTGGCATGTGTTCAGTGATCAACAAATGAGAGCCATTTTTATCCTCTTTTCCAGACTCCCACTGGGCTCAACGGGCATTATCCTATTTAACCCAAGTACAACTTGAAGAATACTCTTTTTTTTTTTTAAAGATTTTTTATTTTATTTATATGACCCTGAGATCATGACCTGAGCCGAAGGCAGAGGCTTTAACCCACTGAGCCACCCAGGCGCCCCTTTATTAGTATTTTGTGACCCATTCTTTTAGCCCTTTTCTATCTTTTATTTTATTTTTTTGAAGATTTTATTTATTTATTTGACAGAGAGAGAGAGAGCACAAGCAGGAGGAGTGACAGGCAGAGGGAGAGAGGGAGAAGCAGACTCCCCGAGGAGCAGGGAGTCCGCTGTGGGACTCGGTCCTGGAATCCCAGGACCCCGGGATCATGACCTGAGCTGAAGGCAGTTGCTTAACCAACTGAGCCACCCAGGCACCCCAGTCTTTGTCTATCTTTTAAAAAACTTTTATTAAATATTTAACTTATATAAGGAATATTTGTACCATATGTGTGAATTCAAAGATTAACAAATAACATATATGTATTACCCAACCTGAAATATAAAATGCCACCAACATCTGTAAAAATTTCCTCCTTGTCCTCAAACCCTGCCAGCCCCCTACCAAGCAGTAACCATTATTCTGAATTTTCGGATTATCACTTGTTAACTTTTTCTTAATTGGTTTTCCACATATAAATATATTCCTAAACAATATATTTTCATAAAACTGTCCAGTTGAATAAGCATAACATATGAGATGTGGCCATGAAGGAACTTTATTTTTTTTGTTCCCTGTTGTTCCCTTAGATTAGCTCTGTGATTATTTCTTGCCATGCCATCCATGGAGACTCAAGCAGTTCCCATGACTTTTCTGATCATTTTTGGCTCATAAGAATCTCATTTCAAGTTGGAAAAAAAAACACCACCCTTCAATTGAAATGCTCAACTTCACGTAATAATCAAAATTTAATCTTGCTTTAAAATTGAAGCTCCTGACATTGGTGGGCATGACTCACCTCCTTGTCCCCTGCCCCCAGCCCTCCAGGAGTATTGTAGGCCATCCCAAGCCCTTGTTCTTTCATGTGGATTTTAAAGTCAGCTGGTCAAGGTTATGTACACACAGAGTCTGGATTTTGATTGGAGGTATTTTCAAATCTTGATGTTGTTATAGTCTCCCTTTACCTTAGTCAGGTTGGCATAATTATTAACATAAGCAGTGGTTTCTGGGCACTTCACTAAGTGAGCAAGGACCCTCTATGCTGTGTACAAAGCTCTCAAGTTGTAGAAGGTTTGTGTCACTGGCCTGACACACCCACTCCATCAGGAGCTCTTTATTTATGTTTTGAATGAATGTACTTTGTTTTTTTAGATTTTTATGTTTTAAGTTTACAGAAATACTGATTGGGAAGTACAGCGTTTGCAAATACCCCTATCCCCTGCATTCAGTTTCCTGTTATTAACATTTTTTATGAGCCACTGTTACTAAATCTGTTATTAGTGACTAAAGTCCATAGTTTATTTTAGGGTTCACCTTGGTGTTGTGCAGTCTGTGGGTTTTGACTAATGTATAATGACGCGTATTCACCACTATAGTATCATACAGAGTAGTTTCACCGTCCAGAACATTCTCTGTGCTCCTCCCATCCATACCTCCTTTCCCCTTAGCCCCTAGCACACACTGATCTTTTTACTGTCTCCATAGTTTTGCTCTTTCCAGAATGTCATGTAGTTATGATCATACAGAATGTACCCTTTTCAGATTGGCTGCTTTTAAGGTTTCTCTCTGTTTTTCATGGCCTAATAGCTCACTCCTTTTATAGTGATAAAAACCACCAACTGTAGTAATATCCCATTGTCTGGCTGTGGTACAGTTATTTATCCGTTCACCTCTTGAAGGACGTCGTGGTTGTTTCCAACTTTGGGCAATCATGAATAAAGTGCCTATAAACATCTTAGCTATTTAGTTTTGGTCTCTCAGGTCCTCGAGTGTAAAATGAGACACTGAACAGAAGTCTTTATCTTTTCTAACAGTCAAAAATCCCATCTGTGAAGAAACCTGACTACAAACAACAGGAAAATTAATTTGGGCGACATTTTAAAGTCAGACATAAGCAATCCCCTGAGGGAAGGTGCACCCGAGGAGGAAAGAGAAGGGTGGCCATGAGCTGAGAGAGAGGCTTCGAATGAGAAAGGTTGGATAGAGCTGCAGGCCTATGTATTATTTTAATTAATTGATTAAGAAGTGCAAACAAAACCAAGAGCAGCAAAAAGTGTAGCTGTTGGTGGGCTGCCGTCAGGCTGAGAAAAAGGAGGAATTTTCCAGAGGGGCTGGTTGGGAGCCAGGGCATCTGCTGCTCAGTTTATGGGACTAGTTTGACAGGGTATAACCAGTTTGACTGTGGAGCTATTAAGGAAGAACAGACAGCAGGCAAACCTGCACGAATGTATCGGCTTTGCTGGCCAGACAGCAACATCTACTTGAAACAGTAGGGACAGCAGAGATCACCACACAGCGCCTGTCATAGCCCCTTGGAGTTCTCTTGGTAGCTCACACTGGCCAGTTCCTCACACTGAGGTAACTTAGACTCTCTTCTGAGTCTGACCCAGGGGGTTGTGCACAAACTCGCTAGCCCTGAGAGTGTGGCTTCTTGACGAGAAACCTCTCTACCTTTTGGATTGCAGCTGGGGTATATCCCAGAAGATAATTTTTTTAGAGAGCTCCTCATTGTTCTGTTGTGCAGGCCTTCTCTTTGTGGCTCTAATGGAACCATGTTTCTTCTCCTGTGTAATTGAGTGCTGCGTCTTGGAGAAAAGCAAGCCAAATGGGCAAATTAAGAAATCAAGATGTTTGTTTGAAAGTCCCTTAAAAAGAGTGACAGGAAAACCATCAAGAAGGAAGGACTTTTCTGAGGTTGTGTGTGAGGAGGATGGAAAAATAGACACATTACCAACTTTTCTGAGGTGGAGATTTGAGAAATACGTTGTGGCTCTTGGCTGAAATTCATGACCTGGATGCTTACAGTAAATACGTGCTTTATCGTGAATTTTGTGACCTGTTGTCTATATCCCGAGACATTTATTAGATTAATCATAAGGCAATTATGATTAACATTTTTTATCTTGTATGTTTAACAGCTTTATTGTTAACTCATTTTAATTGTATGATTTGGTAATTTTTAGTAAACTTACAGAGCTATGAACAGCCATTGCAACAATCTAATTTTGAAATGTTTCCACCATCCCCAAAACAAACCTCATGGCCATTTGTAGGCATCACTTATTTCCTCCCCTGGCCCCTGGCAATCACTAATCTGCTTTCTGTCTCTATAGATTTGCTCTGTGGGCATCGCAGTATGTCGTTAGAACCAAATAGTACGTGGGCTTCGTGTCTATCTTCTTCTTAGTCCTGTAAGGTTTTACTTAGCTTTTGAGGGTTTATCCATGTTGTCGGAATATTTATTTTTATGCAGTTAAAATAAGTGACTTTGTAATATGTGACTCATGTCTTCCATACATCTGAGTCTATTCTTGCTTTTAAAAGATAACGGGTAAGGATATCATTTTGTTGTGGGGTGGTGAGCTTGTTTTTTAATTCCTCTAGGATTAAATCAGAAGGACATTAATCTCATTGTGCAGAAGAGTCTGATCTTCCTGTGACTGGGCCCCCAAGCCCTCTTTTGATTGTAAAATTGTACAGCTACACTAAATGGGCGGCTGTAAATATTTTGCCCGTGACCATAAAGGGCATTTGGTCCCACAGAGAACAGCACATTCTTGAGACTAGCCTGGGGACAAATGTCTGCTTGAGCGCTTTCTCATCTGCACCAGAGTGGGGCAGGGCATCCTGCCAGCACAGTCCCTGGAACCTGGTACTGGCCTTGGTCAAAGGCCTAAGTTCCTATTTCTTAACTTTACCTTTTTTTGAGGTACAGTATTGGAATGATCCTGTGACTCTTTGTGTATGCGCAGATTGGGGGAGAAAATTAAAATTGAGATTTAATACCTGAAGGGAGTAGGAGGAAGAATCTTGGAAAATAATAGATAATAGGTCCAATATTCTTATCCAGAAGACGTAGGTAGAAGACAGTGACAACTCTCTCATTAGGCAGGCTTTTTTTTTTCTTTTGTTCTTCTCTTTTTCACATTTCCCATTTTTTAGGATAAGATAATTTCAGCAAAGTTTGCAAGGCACTCACAAGAGACCAGAATAATGTACGAACAACCACTTATTTTGTGAACTAAAGAATGGGGTAATGCTGAAGCACTCCCTGTGTTTGTCCAGTGTGGTGGTAGTTGGTAAGGAACTAGTGAACCCTAACTCAGGAAGTAATAAATAGCTCCAAGAATTATGTGGTGATTTTTTATTATGTCAAGGTTTCTGGGGAACAGACATTTGTAGTTGCTACTTTCCCAAGTGCCACGCCCTTGCCCCCCTCCTTCCCAAAAGTGCAAAGAACCATTCCATGGAGGCTAAAAATCAGTGCCTGGATCATCACCACTTAACAGAAAAGGAAAAAATACTGATAACACAGCCCTTCAGCCTTTTCCATGTCTCTTTAAATTCCACACAAAGAAGCCTTCATTTCATAAAGTATGTTTTGGTACAGTCTAGTGAGTCAGGTGTCAACTCAAGAAAAGGGACAGAACTCCTGTGACCCGTCACGTGTTTCCTAAAACATCACTACTGAGGATTCGATGCGGTATGAGTGTCTATGGATGTTACGTGTAGCTGCACAGTCACACAGGCGTGTTGGGAGGGCAGGGCTCCAGTCATGTAGGGCTGTCCCTTCATTTCATGGATGACTCCTGAAGGCAAGAATTGGGATAGGATAATTTCTGTGGCTTCAATTCAGTGGACACTCCTATTTTCAGACTTCTTTCTCTTTGTCTACTCTCTCTCTTTCTCTTTTGGTTATTACGACGTATTATTGGGAAATATTATTACGACAAATTCTTGGGAAAGAATTTGGTAGTCTCGGGCGCCTGGGTGGCTCAGTGGGTTAAAGCCTCTGCTTTCGGCTCAGGTCATGATCTCAGGGTCCTGGGATCGAGGCCCGCATCGGGCTCCCTGCTCAGCAGAGAGCCTGCTTCCCCCTCTCTCTCTGCCTGACTCTCTGCCTCCTTGTGATCTCTCTCCCGCTGTGAAATAAATAAATAAAGTCTTTAAAAAAAAAAAAAAAAAAAGAATTTGGTAGTCTCTCTCACAGATGGATACGTTCACTTTGTAGGCATCCAGACCTAATGTTTATAAAGAGACTCTGAAGGTTTCATCAAATATTTCTTGAGCTCCTGTTAGGTGCCAAATACCATGCTATGTACATGCTGTGGGTGACTAAGATGGCCCTGTCTTCAAGCGGCTTGTGTCTGCTGGCAGTGTGTCAGTCACGCGCAAACCCAACTTTATCTAATGGTGTGTGTGAGAGGTGGTCTGCCACAGCGGTCGTGGTTTAGCACAGGACCTGTCACTTGCAAGAAGCCATCGGGGAAATTTCACTTCTGAGCTGAATCATAGGTGATAGTGGCTGGAGGCAGGTCACAGAGGGCCTTGTGTGGGATAAAAGTAGCCAGGGGCTGATGGGAGCTCCTGTTGTGTATCAGAGAGTGTTGCACGAATAATACTACTTAATCCTTGCCACGACCCTCTAAGGTCTCTGGTCCTATTATCCACACCATATGGATGAAAAGTCTGAGGAAGCTTTGTGTGCAGGGATATTTGAAACTATAGGATTATCATTAATTTTCCTGAATCAAATATATTTTGGAAAATTTTAATTCATTTAACGGGTAAATTTGAAACTGTTTTTTTGTTTTTTGCTTTTCTTGTTAAAAAAAAAAAAGCCAGGACATTTTTTTAAAATGTAGCAAAATGCATGTGTTATTAAACTTAGCATTTTGACTATTTTTAGCTGTACAGTTCAGTGGCACTAAGTGCACAATATTCACATTGTTGTGCAGTCGTTACCACTATCCATCTCCAGAACCTTTCCGTCTTCCCAAATTCAGACTCTCTACCCTGTAAACACCAACTCCCCATTCCTCCTTCACCCACCAAGCTCCTGGCAACCACCATTCTATTTTCTGTCTCTATGAATTGGCTACTCTCAGTACCTCAGTGTGACTGGAAGCATGACATATTTGACCTTTCCTGCCTGGATCTTTTCACTTCACATAGTGCCCTCAAGGTTCATCCATGTTGCAGCATAGCGCAGAATCTCCGTCCTTTTTAAGGCTGAATGATACTCTTTTGTACGGATATACCACATTTTGTGTATCCATTCATCTGTATATGGTCTTGGGGCTCCTTCCAGCTTTTGGCTGCTGTGAATAATGATGCTGTGTACGTGAGTATATGGATACCTCTTTAAGACCCTGCTTTCGGTTCTTCTGGGTGTATTCCTGGGAGTGGAATTCCTGGATTCTGTGGTAATTCTATGTTTAACTTTTTGAGGAACCTCCAGACTGCTTTCCATAGCAGCTGTACCGATTTCCACTCCCACAGTAGGGAACAGTGGTTCTAATTTCTCCACATCTTCACTAGTACTTGCTCTTTTTCTCTATTTTGGATAAAAACCATCTTTAATGGCTATAAGGTGTAAAGCATTGTTGTTGTTTTTTATAAAAATAAACTTTCTGAAAGGAATGAAAAATTTGCATGACTTGTAAAGATAAATCGTGGAAATTTAAATTTTTTGCATCCAATGACCTCCTTCTCTCAGCCTTCCTCAAGGTGTGAACTGGCTCTCCTTGGTCCCTAGGAAGAGGCAGTTGCTGTGAGTTAAGGCTCAGGTGTGACGAGCAGATTACCTGATAAAGATGCTGGCTCCATCTCTTTCTCCTCTGTGATCTTGGGCCCCAGCCTCAGATTTGCATCTGTGAAATGGGTGGGTTAGTAGAAGGTGGTTATGAGCATTGAGCATACCTGGCATACAGACTTCCTCTCTCACTGACTGATATTATCAGGAGTAATTTAGAGGAAAAGTTTGAGCAGCACTGCCTGATGGAGAGTTGTTGAAAAGCTTTCAGCTGGGAAGTGCCAAGCCTCCCTCTTACTGTCTGCCAATAATTTTGAGACTGGAATTCCTTTGTCAGCAAGCCGGAGGAAGGCAGTTAATGTCAAGGGAGGCTCCAAGTTGCTGATTGTGTTTAGAATCAAGGACCTGATGGCCTCTCAGAATGGGGAGGAAACAACTGTATTCCAGTGATTGCTTGTAACAGGCTCAGTTGCCAGCCAGGATGAATGACACATGCTCCATATTCCTGTTGGTTAGATGCATGGTGGATCCAGTTGCAGATTGTTCTCTGGTGGAATAAGAGTGAATGTGCCTGAGGAAGGAGTTAGAAGTCTAACTCTGACTGGAGTTAGAGCATAATTTCATAACTGCCCATTGCTACTAGAATTCCACATGGGGAGTATCAGTAGAGCCTGATCTCAGCCATTTCCCTTCCCATCAGGATGGCATTCGCACTGGCTTCTGAACAAACTGCTCCCAGTGACTCAGGCATGAAAGGCCTGGTGGGGGTGGAGCACTTTTCAGATTGATCTTTAGCTGTAAATAGGTTTCACTCTCTGGTTCAGAAGGTCCCCAAACTTTCTCAGTCCATGAGCCCTGGTGTCTTAAGTCTTTTAAGAACCCGGAGGCCAAAAGAAATACCTAACAATTCCATTTACCTGAATAGTTTTAATTAGGTTTCTGAAAAAGGATGTTTCCAAGTGTAGAGAGGAAGAAGAAAGCTAAGAAAAACTTCGGTTTCTTCAGAAATTAGTGTGCTTGGTGCAATTTGAAGTTACATGGTAGTCTTAAGAGAGAAATAGTCTCAACTACATTACCAAAGATTGGATATAGGTGTTTTGTTTTGTTTTGTTTAACTGAAGGTTCGCAAAATTCCTAGAAAATAGGACTCCCTAATTACTTTTGTTTTCTGGACAAGATTATAATTGTGCAGAGCAAGCCCATGTTGAATGTGTCTTCTTTGGGCCTTGCCCAGTGTTGGTGAGATCCCAGTTCCCATGTGTGGGTCCATTATCACAGTGATGCAGGGAGAAATGTTGCTAATTCCCAGCTTAAGGGAACAAGAACTATGCTTAGGATCAAGCAGATTTTAGGAATTCAATTTGGAAATGCACAGTGATCGAAGCAGCATCACCAGTAGGTATTTTAAAGGTTTTTCTCTGAAGCCCCAATGATGCTTTCAGTTGGACAGGTAGATAGCCAGACAGTCTCAGCTGGAGACTTTAAATTTAAGCTCTGAGACCTTAACGTCACTCAATTTTTATTTTCAAATGATCAGTGTTTTATTGCAATTAGATTGCGGGGCATTGAAGACAAAAAGACAGTTCTTGCCAAAAGGGCTGGTCATTTAAATGAAGTGACCATTTTCATCCTGTGTTGACAGTATTGGCATTCATGTTCCTGGAGCTCTAGATTCTGACCTTGAATCTTTAGACTTTATGCTGTTTCCTTTTCAGGTCCCTCTTCTAGACCACTCGACTCTAGCTGTCTCTTAGTGGTGCTTCTCCCACCCCCTGTTATGTTGGTCCTCCTCCAGAGTGACAGGGTAACCTTGGATCTGTGACTCAAGCCCAGTCCGGCTGCCCACTCCCGGCCCAGGGGGATCTGCAGCTGCTGCCGGGACGTGTCACTTGCACGATGCAAAGGCTGCATATTTCAACCAGAAGTCCTCGTCTTCCCTCTTGATCTGCTCCCCTCTAGGTCTGGGTAGTTCAGTAAACAGCACCACTGTTTGTGCGAGCCTGTCACCTGGAGTCACACTGACTCCCTGTCCCTCATGCCACACACCCAGCTGGTCACCAGGCCACGGCATTCTGTCTCCACCGCCGTCCCCATCTCATAGCCCCTGTGTGAGTCCAGGCCACCACTGTCTCAGCCCGGAGGCTCTGGCAGCCATGTAATTGCCTCCTCAGTCTTTAGTCCTGCTGCCTCTGTATCCTTGTAGGTCACCTGCTGCTCATGGGTCCCCTGATCCTCAGGATAAACCCTGAATCCTTAACATGGCTTACAAGGCCCTAGCCTCTCCCTGCTCACCGTCCTCCAGCCAGCTTGGTTCCCTCCACCTTTGATCACCTGTCAGGTCCTAGTGCTATGTCACCTCCGGAAGGAGGCTAGTTCAGGTGTCGTAACAATGCAGACTTCATCACAGTTGCTTACTATACATTGACCATTGAACAACATGGGGTTTAGGGGCAGCCGACCTCCAACATAGTCAGAAATCTGCATATAACCTTGGATCCCCCCCAGACTTAACTACTAATAGGCTACTCTTGACCAGAAGCCTTACTTACTGAGAACATAAACAGTTGACTCACATGTGGTATGTTAGATGTTTTATATACTGTATTCTTACAATAAAGTAAGCTAGAGAAAAGAACATGTTATTAAGCAAATCACAAGAAAAAGAAGATACATTTACCATATTGCACTGTATTTATTAAAAAACGTCCGTGTGTCTGTGGACCCGTGCCATTTAGGCACTTGATGTTTAAGGGTCAATTGTGTGTATTTCCTCAGCTGGAGAAAGGTCTGTGGTGTCCAAGACGATGTGTGCTGTTCACTGCTCTACTCCTGGCCTCTCCCTCAACACCAGCCAGACAGGAGGAACCAAGGAAGCATTTACTGAATGAATGAATGAATGAATGAATGAATGAATGAATGAATGAATGAATTGAATGAACGAACGAAGCCTCATAGGAGGGTCTTTCTCATTAAAATATAAAGTTCCAAAACAAGCCACAGGCACTTCATTTACATTGAGGCCATCAGAGTTTCTTTCTAATTTACAGTCATTCCAGCGGCAGACAGACTTAGTTGACTTTGCAGGTGTTCTTGCCTGCATGTGGCCCTGTGCCACCGCATAAGGGACCACCCCAGAAGCAACGGAGGCTCCGACTATTGCCAAACTGCCAGACCCTTGCATCAGAGCCGTTGGTCTCGATAAGACTGTTGGGCTCTGTAGAGTTGATTGCTCTATCATTACTGTGCTGAAATTAGAAAAGAAGCGAACCAGCAGGCTTTGGCAGGTTGTTTTTTTGCGGAGGAGATGTGAAGCAGGGTTGTTTTGAAATGAAATTCAAATGTAGTTAAATTGGTCACATTGAAGCACACACTTGCACAGCTACCTTACCGGATCTTGAAAAACTGAAAGGCAGGCTTTGGTTTGTGGACAGGCAGGCTTTGACTCACAAACCTCCTCCCTAAGAAGTAACTGCTGGGCTGTCCCACTCCTTGTCCCTGAGCCCTGAAAGCTCTGTCCCCCTGGGAAGCAGCATTCAAACAAGACCAGCTAGGGAGGTCCAGATGCCGTGGATACAAGTGACAAGCAGTGTGACTGGCAGAGTGGTGTAGGGCTGCTCTCTCCATGGTGGGCCTGACCTTAGTGCAGTAGCGAGTTACAGCCCAGGACATGACAGCGGGTTTTCTTCCATGTGCTGGACTACGTGTCTCTGCCCTCGTCTCCACGGCATCAAGGACATTCCTGGCCTGAGAAATCAGAGGAAGGTGGCCAAGAGGCAGAAGTAAGCTCTTACGTAATGGAACATGCCCCGGGTTGGGGGGTGGGGGTGGGAGTAGCTCACAGAGGATGAGTGTGAAGAGAGGGAGGTCAGAGGATGTCGAAGACTAACATTCCTATTTCCAAATATCACAAGGACCTTTCTCATATAGGGGGCAAAACTCTTCTTCCTCTCCTTTTCCCATTTCTACCATCAGAGCCCCTAAGCCAAAGAAATTTGGTTCCTCTTTTAGTTAATTTCTATTATTAGTTTAATATACTAATAATTCAGTTATTAATATAGCAGTCATATTACTATTGGAAACCTTGTTTACATTATGAATTAAGCGAGATTGGGCAGATAATAGGCGAATCTTACAGGAAAATGTGTTTTAAATTCTGAACACTTGGCTCCTAAATTGACGTTTGGAATACTTCCTTTCAAAATTTTGAGACAACTTGTTATTTATATCTCACTGTCAGGGTAAGGGAGAGACCTAAGGCATATTTTATATATGTGTATGGAGGAAAATTAGAGCTGATTTTAAGATGAAATAATGGAATTTAATATATATTTTGGTTCCAGATCCATCCTTTGGGAAATATCCACATTTAGGTATTCCTTGGCTGGTCCTTACATGTCCATCTGGCAGTGGCCTTTGAATTGCCAGGATGGCTATAGGGAGTAGAATGGGTTTCCATTTGTGGGTCATGAAGCAGTGACTTGCACATGTGGGTACCTTTTCTGCACCCCCATGGACTGCTTGGGATGCCTTACTTTTGCCTAAGTCCAGATATGACAGGCGTATATAATAGATGTAAGTCCATTGAATTCCTAACAGAGTATTTCATTTCCTGATCTAGAAATTTTGAGCTGGAATTTCATTTCCTATTAGCCATTTTTATACTAACCTGTAACTACAAAATGTATGCTTTACAAAGAAGGGTGTCATGCTATGAGCATAGTTAAATTTCAGCGGGAATATTCTGCTTATAATGCATTTGCTTTTCATAACAACTTCATGAAATACTCTCAAAGAAATGTTAAGATCATATCGAGAAATCTGAGGAAGAAATGGGAGGTGACTGGCCCAGGCTCCCAAAGGTAGTAAAAAGCAAAGAACCCAAACCCAGGAATTCCAGGCCTCAGCTTGATGCCCTTTCTCACCTAACCTGCCTTCAGCTGTAACCCTCTGAGGTGGACTTGCAGAAATGGCGGCTCCCTGGGTCTCGGCTGGTCAGCCCTGGGTTCTTTGCGACTCCTCTCAGAAGGCACATCTGTTTCCTTTCCTAATTGCCTGGACTCACAGGGTAACCTCTACTTCACTTCCCTTGTTTTAGGTTCCAGATACTTAAGTCTTTCTTATTCTTTAGTTTTTTGTTTGTTGTCGTTGTTGTTGTTTTAGCACCTCACTAAACTGGTTTTAAACTTTGCACAAAAGACAGACCATAGTATTCATTTCTTTCAGGCCCTGCCAAGCATCTGACGTATTTTAGAACATGATTAAGCTCTGTGTTGGAGGAGCCGTGTCTGTGGGATGTGAAGCCAGGGTATTCCTTAGTCTGATACCTGCTCCTATTACGTTCTGTTAGGCATTCGGAAGTGTCGGGCTTGTGAGAGCTGGAACATCACGTCAGGTGAACGAAGCTGAGGAAAGAGAGGTGTGGCCACGCTGATGGAGGCATAGGTCAAGTTGATGGGCTGGGAGGCCCCACAGGCTGACAGGACGGACCTGACTGGGAAGGCAGAGCTGCAAATGGAAGGAAAGGAAAATTCCTGGGGGTGGAGTGAGTGGTGTTTTGAGGGGTCAAGATTCTGTGAGATAAGGCTATTTAGTATGGCTTGTCTCTTACACTTGGTGCCCCCTCAGACACAGTGGATCAGTGGGGAGAACAGATGGTAAGCACAGTCGCCACTAGCGGCCGTATGCATAGGATTGCTATTGGTGAGCACCCAGAACTGTGCCCTTTCCCACAGCAGGTGTCCTAAACAGATAAATCAAGTGATGACAGAGCAGGTCGCGTGACCCCATGGAAGCTTCTGGCCACAAATCTTTGTGTGGGGAAAGAACGGCAAACTCTAAAGAAGCCACTAGGAGCCCTCCGAGTTGCCAGTGAGTCCCTCTTTGGGGGACAAATATGTGCAGAGAAATTGGCAGCAGGGGTGAAAGCCTTTGAAATGTGCACCGTTTTTCTCCACTGTGAATCTTCCTTGCCAAGGTTCTGCACCTCCGTCCCTCTTTCAGGTTTCCCTTGCATCTGTGGCCAGTTTACTTTTCCGAGCCATTGGAGAGTGTGAAAATAGAGTTCCACCATTAGCAGCAGGAAGTTTTCTTTCTGTTCCAGCGCAATGTCTGAAGTCCTCAGCATTATTTCTTCACGTCCCAGAGGTATGAATGAGGTCCCATGAGGATGGGCTCACTGGAATAGTCTCCTCCTCAAACAAAGTGGCCACAGATCAGCTCTTGCTGGGCAGGGGGCCTCTGCTCAGGAACAGTCACTCAGTCACCACTGGCTTGGTTCATCGGTGGGGTCATCCCACATTGCTGCCCAGCACAGAGCAAGGAGGATGTCTGCAAAGAGCCGGGAAGGGCGGACGGGAAACCATACCCAAATGTCAATACAATTAGAAAACAATTTATTTTAGACGGTATGAGGCATT
Organism: Ailurus styani; assembly: GCA_002007465.1. Taxonomy (NCBI): domain Eukaryota; kingdom Metazoa; phylum Chordata; class Mammalia; order Carnivora; family Ailuridae; genus Ailurus; species Ailurus styani. The sequence goes on along the minus strand of LNAC01000787.1, from coordinate 158,201 downwards.
TGCCAACTGCTCTGGTGTAGAAAGCAAATGTGAGAATATGGGATACCTGGTTGAACAGAGCAAGGAAAAAGTGTTTCCTGGACCTCTATCCTTAGTGATGGCAGAATGGGCTGCTATGGCAACCCCCAATTTAAAACCTGTTTGGCTGCTGGATAGAAACGGAGTCGAAAGTTTGGTCTTGTTTCCCCAACATGCAGTGTTATAAATTGTGGTTCTATGCTTAGAAACACATTTCACGCAAAACAGAAAAACAAAGAACTTGAGCAGAAAAAAAAATGCAGGGAAAATACAAAGCAAAGATACACTCTTGTAAGCAGTTAGTATGTTTTCCCAAACACTGTATTTACAAGCTGCGTTGAGCCTTGGAGGGGCTTTTCTCTGTAGCCTGAACCAAGTGTTGTAGACTGTGAGTCTGATGACGCATGGCTCCAGATTCTGCTAAACCTGCCTCAAGCAAGCAGAAACATTGTTTTTGCTCCAGTGACCTTCAAAGTGCCTTCAAGATTAGGGCCATCCATCTGGAAAACTTTCTCGCCCTGAAGAGTAAGTGCAAGGAAGTCCAGTTTCAGTGGTGACATCAGTTTTGGCATTGGTTGCAGACATAGGTAGTCCTAACCATGAACTTTGGTGGTTACTGCTACAGTCTTATTCACCAGGAGAAAAATGGTGGACAGGGGATGAGGTGTAGGAAATCAGGGCAAGCTGTCTTCAGACCTTTAATTTAGCAGTGATTCTCCCGAAGAAGTGTTCCAAAGCTGTTTCAGCTCTGAGGTTTAAAGTGGGAGTGGAGGAAGGGGAGGTTCAGAGGCTGGGACTCTGCTGAGTGTTGGGGTGACGGCAGGACAGTATAGTGCAGAGATCACGTCTGCTGTTCCACAGATCCAGACCGACCCCGAGCATGTCTCATTAGACCTGCCTGACCCCCAGTTTCAGAGATCAAAGGAAGGTTTTCCTCTCTTTGGTCTAAGACCTGCCTTGGCAAATCCTCATTTTCTCCACCCCTTCCGCCCCACAGAACTGACAGAGCAAACACCTGTCCCCATTGGGAAACCCCATCTCACCCACAGGAATGTGGTTTAGCCTAGTAACCCAGATAAGGCAAGCCAAGACAATCGCACACTTGTATGAAACTGACACCTTTCCCAAAGATACAGTGATTCAATCTCATTCACAGTTACCTTTTTATATACACTTTCCATTTTTAAACAACTTAAGTGATTGGGTATTTAAATGAAGCTGGAGCGCTAACTCTTTTTTGAGGCATCCTTCCCCAGTTCTTCAACAGAAGAGACCCAGGGATGCCTGATACGTGGGCAAGGGACATTTGTCCTTTGACAGGTATACATGGGGGTTGGACAGGAGAGAGAGACGGTCTTATGTTAAGGACTGTGGGAGTTGGGGGGTAGGAAGCAGATTCCTCCCTGGATCTAGAACCCACAGTTGAATCTTAGATACATTTTCCTATGGAAATATTATAAATTATGGTTAAATTCAGTAGTAGCCATGTTATTAGTTAAATATAATTTGATGGACAGTCTATGAGGGAACCAAATTGTTGTACCTTTAGAGTACAACCTGTTCATAAAATGTGGGGTGCTAGAATTTCCAGCTTCTGCTTAGTCTTGATTTCAGTAAGGCACTGGGAAAGATATTGGAACAAATAATAGAAGGAAAAGCCCTGACAGGAAGTGAAAGAGGGGTAATCAAATGGGCAAGGTCAGCATATGAGAAAGACTTAGTACTTTTTTTTTAACAATCCCTAAATTTTTTTTAAAAGATTTTATTTATTTATTTGACAGAGAGAGATCACAAGTAGGCAGAGAGGCAGGCAGAGGGAGAGGAGGAAGCAGGCTTCCTGAGCAGAGAGCCCGATGGGGGGCTCTATCCAAGGACCCTGAGATCAGGACCTGAGCCAAAGGCAGAGGCTTAACCCACTGAGCCACCCAGGTACCCCTGCAACAATCCCTAAATTGTAATAATAGAATTCTACATAATTGCAATAAAGTTAAGCATTTATTATTGTCAAATATTTTGAAATTAATATTTATCAGAATGTCTTAGCTACACATCTGTGATTTTTTTTTCTATAGCCTTCTTGGTTTAAAGTATAGAAGTTAATAATTTGGGTACTCAGATTACACAAAATATATATCTGATTTATGTTAATAAGATAATACATGGTGTAAAATAGAGAATCTTACTCTCTACCCCAAGTATGGATGCATTTAACTTTAATTTCCTGAATAAAGAGATTTATAAAGAGCTGTACCAGCTTAATATTTATGCCAACTCATTTTTGTTTTACATTTAATAAGTTAAAGTAGTTTCTTTGAACTGAGAGTAGGGAAAATATTAAAGTATGGGTTGCGTTACATATTTCAAAGACATTTTATAGAAGAAACATTTTATATTTTAAACAGAAAATGTAATTTTATTTTATTTATTTTATTTTCTTTAAAGATTTATTTATTTATTTATTTATTTGACACAGAGAGAGAGATCACATCACAAGTAGTCAGAGAGGCAGGCAGAGAGAGAGGAGGAAGCAGGCTCCTGGCTAAGCAGGGAGCCCAATGCGGGCCTCCATCCCAGGACCCTGAAATCATGACCTGAGCCAAAGGTAGAGGCTTTAACCCACTGAGCCACTCAGGCGCCCAGAAAAATGTAATTTTATAGGAGAAAAATCACTTTCCTAATAATCGCAGTTACTTTAGGACCCTCTTTGAACATTTTTATTCAAATTTTGCTGATTAACATTGAGACAGATAGATTGAAGTATGTTATCCATATATACATTTCAGCATTAATATTAGAAAACATTTTAAGTGTGTTATGAAATGTTTATAAAATTCTTCAATGTCATATTAACTCAGATATATAATTTATGTATTGTGAGTATTCAAATTGGTAAACTTCAGATAAACTTGATTACCTATTAAAATGAAATATCTGTATTGATAGTTAAAAAGTAAACGTAATGATTAACATGTCAGTATTTACATTCCTATGATATTAAATTTTCTTTTTCACTGAATGTATGAAAAACATCTACAAAATTATATACCATTAAAGTAACGGAACGTAGACATTAAGTTGAACTTTCTACCACAGGAAACTGTAGCTGCTAAAAATACTACCATTTTAAAGATTATCAGTACCATCAAACAGTACATACATAGAACACTGTTTTATGATTAGAAATGATACATTTCAGTAGTTTCCGAGAAACCATTCTGAAACTTATTGATATCACTTCCTGGTTTTCAGAGCTTTCTCTCACATTCTGTTTCTTTTTCCCAATAGCATCATTCGAAGGCGGTGGCTGGGAATACTGCTCGCTTTCTGTAATGCATAGGACAGCCCTCATGGCTAAGAATCATCCAGCCCCACATATATATTTGACACAACATGCAAAAGAAGTGGTATTCATGCATTCAGTAACTGACTGAATGCTGAGAATACAAAGTTAAATAAGACCTGGTTTGGGACTTTAAAGAAACAATTTTCAGAGTTTAGCAGAGAAAGGAGACCATGAAAGCAGCATTACAGAGCAGTATGGTAAATGCTAAAATGGAGCGACGTGTACGAGAGCCCACAGAGAAAGGGCATCTGAACTGGATAGGAAGCACAGTGTTCCTCTTGGGGAGAAGTTGATGTGAATTAATGAAAGTTAGTTAGGCAAAGCACATATTTATCAGTCAGGAAAAGAGAAACATTTCTAGGTATTTCAAACAAAGAGAATCTAGAATAGGGATTGTGTTCACACAGCCATGAAACAGGAGAGAATGAGGAACTTAGTTAAACAGTAATAAGGGGAAGATGCTCCCACCATAGGCTGGAGGGAGAGGGGAAGACATGCTTTCGGTAGCGCACACAGAAATATCCTGCTGTCTGCCTTCTCCCACACAAGACATCTCCCACCAGTGCTTCCCACTGACCAACTTGGCCAGAAGTCCTTTGTCAGAGGAGCCCTGGAATGTGCTTCCCTATAATACAGAGAGACAGAAATGGCTGGAGGATGTCTCTGAGAGCAAACAAGGAAATAACCCAAAGCACAGCAGTATGAGAAAGCCTCCCTGTAAATAATCCCGGATAGCCTGAGTGAGAGGTACTGTGTGCTAGGCTGAGATCTGACATCTTCTCGAGGTTCAGAGATGGCAGCCAGTGACACTGGATGAAGTGGCACGACTCCGTTGGCAATTTTCAGGAAGGACACTGGCCGGCTTGGAGGTGAGGCTAATTTTTGGAAGGCTAAAGCAGGTGGAAGGCACTAAAGACTGGAAACAAGGCCGTGGCAGCCACACTGAGCATGATTGGCCAGAGCCGGAGGAGAAGCTCTTCGACTTGGTGACGAATGAGATCTGGAAGGAAGGAAGAGGTCTAGGATGACCAACAGGTTTGGGCCAGTATGTGGCAGGGCTGGGGCCCCAACCTGGTCCTCTGATTTCACCTGTGGTGGCTTGACAATGGATGTCTCTCAGACCCACTGGGTCCCAGTGCCCAAATCTTTACAAACAGGGGTAAGATGTTCCTTAAGGTAATAATCTACAGCGCTGTGATTCCAAGATTTATACTTTCACATTTCAATATATTCTGCGATATGTTTAAATATATTTTCCTCCAATGTCCCACTGTCTATAATTTACACGAACAGATTACAAAAACCCCCTTGTCTGTACATTTAACCTGACATGTATTTCTGAATTTCAAATTCAAGTATAATTTTTAAATTCTTATTTAAAAATTACTGGTCATAGTTGTTTGCAAAGAATTCTCATTATGAGTGAAAAGAAATGTTCTATTCTAAAGTTCATACACCCCAGAATCCAGCTCGTAGACAATGGATTTCACAATATTCCCATCTAAAAATCTTTCTTGTAGTTCTGTTCATAAATCTCTCTGGCAGAGCTCCCACAATTTACAAGACTTGCTACAAAACCACTGATTGAATCGCAACCCTTGTTAGTTAATAGAGGTCAAAGTATTAGTTCTAAATAATACTACTTGGTATGTTTCTCGGAAATTCCAGGAAAAGCCTTTTTCCGTGATTTTCAGTTTCATCCCAAGCAGCGCACAACAATCACGTTGTTCAGCTGAGTGAACCAAATAGTAAGTCACTGGACTTTTAAAAAAGCATGTTGCCCCAATCAGAAATCAGGTCTGTGTGTATTTTACTAGATCTGTATCTTAAAACTTAAGTTTTAGTAAATACTTAGACTGTTTAGTGTTGTAAAAATTTAAACGTCTTCACATTGGATAAATATGGTGATAATGTTGATGAATTGTTTATGTTGGGACAGACATTGACAAGGCAGGGTAATTGATACAATTTTACATCAAGATAAATAATGAAAGTGTTGCACAGCGTTCTTACTCAAAGAGTTCACAGTCTTGTTCTGAAGGCAACCATATAAACCTATCATTATAAATATGTCTTGGTGAAGCAAATTGGCGAGATGCCCATAACCCACAGAGTAAGGGGTCTTAATTAATTTTAGGAGGATCAGGAGGGGATTCCCAAAGAGAATGACACCTGCATGTGCAGTCTCAAAGTGTTAGACTTAAAGGGATGTCCTCTTTTCTAAACCTGTTTTCATCTTAATTTCTACTACCACATGACACTGTGCCATCCTTCCAGCTATATTGTTCTACTTAATGTAGGGTGACCAGCCATCCCAGTCTGCCAAGAACGTTTCCCGTTTCAGCTCTGAGAGTCTCATGTTCTGTAAAATACCTCACCCTCGGGCCAACTGGGAGAGCTGGTCACCTATGTTTATTGCCTCCTAATCAAATTTAGGTTCCTGGATTCTCCTTTGCTCATACCAAGTTCCCATCTAGAACAGTTTATCACATTGTCACTCTCTTGAGTTTATCATGTATCTAAGAGGCTCATGAATTAATTGATTGGTTGGTATACCATATACACAAATGTTGGTACCTGTTCTTTTATAGGTGGCACTGGAGCACGCATTACCTAAGTGACTTTACTTAGGATTCATGTGACAGTATTGCGTTTAAAACCTAGGACTGCTCCCATGCCTGTCATAGAACATTCTCAAAGTACCCAACCTTAAAATCCAGTACTTCCAGGACCCCTTGAGACCTCAGGGGCCCCCTGACACACTTTCATCCTTGTTTGTAAAAAGTCTCGTAGCGCCCTCTAGCCGTGGTATCTGTAAGTTGTCTCCGTCCAGCCAGATGACAAGAGAAAGGTCATGTCTGCTCCTCTGCATCCAGTGCAAGTCATAAGAAGGCCCTTATTGTTACGTAATATGCCATCAGTCAGTGCCTGTGACTGGACCTGATATTTTCATAAACTGTCTTCTTCATTTCAAGATTGTGAGAAGTTGAAATAATCACAGTCCCATGTCTCTCCCAGAGTAGCTGAGGGTAGACAGTTGGTACTCAGTGTTAGACTCATTTTGCAACTGGTTAGAGATTTACTTTCAGCCTCAATCCTGGGATGATTCAAGTTTCTGCTTCTATGGCTCATTCAAATGCAACCCACAGCTCTTCAGGCTCCCTAATTTCTCCATGAGAACAATAAACTGCAGAGGGTATGTGGTAACCCCATTAGGCTTCTGAGTAATGGAATTGGGTAAATGGACATCAAAAAGGCTCTAGGGGGGTCTAAATCTATGTAGTTCCTCTAATCCCAGATGGAATCAGCCCTTTGACTGTGACTTCCTGGGAATTCCTTAAGTGGCATGATGTAAGGGCAAATAAAAATGAACCCACCAGAGAATTTGGAGAGTAGAATCAGATGAGACCTCTTTGCATGAAGTCACATTTTCTTCTGCACTTGAGAGAACTAAGCCAAATTGGGACCTAACCTTAGGGTTTTTATACAACTTTCTCCTTCTTTTCCTCTTCTGCCTTTAATACTGCCTTTGGAATAGTGGCCTTGACTGGCATAAGGGCATCTGGGATTTGACTTGAGTTGGGGTTATATCATAAGGCACTGAATTTGGTGTCACACACCTGGGGTTCATATCCCAGCTCTGCCTCTCTCTATTCATTAGATCGAAGTAGTGGAGAGGAGCATAAGCTTTGGAAGGGAGAGCTGCAGGAACCCCCAGCACCTGCTGCCCAGGTGTCCATCTGATTATTTGTAAAATGAAAATTATTGATCTTGCAGGTTCTTATGAGTACTCAGTGGCACATCATTTTTAAAACACTTAGCACAGGGGCCTGACACGAAGTAATAAACACTTAGTGAGTAGTAGTCCTTCATTGTGATTATCACACTCCTTCCTACCTTCCTTCATTGACTAATCATTCATTGAGAACAGGGTGACTGACATTTAAGCTGGTCCATGCAGGCTGAGCAGGTCTTGGCCTGAAGGGCAAAGGGTAAAGAGAACTACATCTTCACCTGGGGGAGACAGCATGGACTGCAGGTGTATGGTGGGCTTCGGAGCATGGGGAAGGAGAAAAGAAGGTGCAAAGTTCGTTTAATTTGAATTTTTGTGTATGAATTTCTAATATTTAAGTATCATCCTTATCCCTCTCCATGCCAGTAAGAATCCTGCTGATGGAGGTCCCTCACTAAAGCAGTTTCCTTCACAAACCCAGACCTCACGCGACTTCAGTTTGTCCCTTCCACTCATGTGTCCCTGTATCACTTTGTCTCTTGGTAGAGTTTTGGGTATTTTGTAAACAGTAGGCAGCTGAGAGCATCTTGGTCTCTACTACAGCTTCTTGCGCTGGTTCTTGCATATGCTAAGTACTCAATCTGCCTATTAGCTGTGTTAAATTTAATATAGTTTGATATTCCACTGTGACACATTTTGAAATAGTTGTTGTTGTCTTTTTTATTTGATACTTAAAAATTTCTTCTACTTCAAATAAAGAGAAACCCAGTGTTGAATGATGCCTTGGCCTCATTCCAGCAATTCTTCATTCCAGCAGTTTTTCAAAAGGTTTACTGAAATAACTTTTTTTTTTAAGATTTCATTTATTTATTTGACAAAGAGAGAGAGAGAGAGAGATCACAAGTAAGCTGAGAGACAGACAGAGAGAGAGAGAGGAGGAAGCAGGCTCCTTGCCAAGCAGGGAGCCCGATGCAGGCCTTGATCCCAGGACCCTGAGATCATGACCTGAGCCGAAGGCAGAGGCTTTAACCCACTGAGCCACCCAGGCGCCCTACTGAAATGACTTTAAGTGGATTTGAGAATTTACCTTTACGTTGAATGCATAACCCATAATTATCTTTTTTTAAAGGCATATATATTTGCATTTTTCCCTTTAATTCATTGTGAAATGAATTAGGAAATGTAAATTTTTAATTTAAAATGGTTTTGATCTGATCAGCCCTGTCATGAGGCATGCTCTTTTTGTATTTGGAATTCTTAAAATAACAAGCCGCTGTTCCTAGAAGTTCTGCTGTGGGGGAAAATAACTAAATCCCTGATTTATTTTCTGTTGCAGGCAGTGGCCACAAGTGAGGAGCCTGATGCGTACAGCAGGTGTGAAAGGCAGGCTGGCAGCAGCCTGGGAGATGAAGGTCTGCCTCTGGGGCCTGCGGACACGGATGTGCAGGTGGGCTTGAACCCCTCTGCCCTGTGGCCACGGGCTCCCAGTCCCGAGAACATGACAACAGCTCAGAATGGCCACGGGCGACTTGCTGCAATCCCATGTTCTGTCTCTGATCCCAAAGACCCCAAAATGGTGACTTACCCGGCGTGTCAGAATGGAGGATGCGGCAGCAGCTACTGCGGGGAGGCGGAAGCCCAGGAGGCCAGACTCAGCCCTGCCAAGCTCATGCGCCTCTTCTCCGTGAGCAGGAAGCGGACTAGCACCAACCCGGAGAGGCCCCGCTCCATGGTCTTGATGGGAAATTCCTCCACCTGGAATGCCCTTGCCTCCTTTCGGAAAATGGGATCTTTCAAAAAACTGAAGTCGTCCGTCCTTCAAGGAATTCAGAACCGAGAGGGATCATCAGATGTAGCAAAGGAAGACCCTCCCGAACGTGACCCAGGGAAACCCATCCCAAACGGTGCTGCAATCGGAACGCAAACCAGCAGGTGCCCCAACTCAGGACCGGCAAGTGACGCCCCGAAGGCAGGGCCGGGGGGCGCGTCGGACTGCTCCGACCCCGAGGAGGCCGACGACGCCTTCCAGAGGAGCACCCATCGATCGCGAAGCATCCGCCGCGCCTATGGCCTGGGCCGCATCAGCCTCCTGGATGGCGACAGGCACCCAGGGCCCCAGAACCACGTCCGGCCGCTGGCCCCTATCACCCAGGAGCCCACCGTGTGTGAGATCCTCGTGAAAGACTCTGAGAACAATAGCATCATCTACAGGAAAAGCAAGAGCACGGACAACTTGAACTTTCTGAAGAAGAGCTCCTTCAAGCGGAAGTCCACCTCAAATCTCATGGACCTCAAGGGGGCGCATGAAAAGCCAGCGCCCCGACGGACACTAAGCAGTTCATCGGCCGACTCGGAAAAGTTTGGCGGGTCTGAGAGGAGGACGAAACGCTGGAGGAGCCCACTGCGGGCCAAGGACTTCGACAGGGTCCTGAGGTTTGTGAGCAGCGCCACCGACGCGGCCTGGAGGAGGGAGAGCCCCAGGAGCGGGGCGCCGTCACCCGGCGAGGCCGGCCAGAGGCTGCAGGTGCACAGCCGGCTGCACGACGCCTACTCCCGCCGCGTGTCCACCAGCGCCGAGCGCGAGTGGAGGAGGTGCGCAGGCGCGCATGGCGGCTTGGGCGGCGGCTCGCCCCGCGCTCCGAGCCCCCAGGTGGCCGCGGACACGGCCGTCTTTCCTCTGGGAGCCACAGGCTGCTGGGCGGCAGAAAGTGCCCGTCCTTGCGCCGGCAGCGCCTCGTCGAGTCCGGTTGCCCAGGACCCCGAGGAACACCAAGCTGGCAGCCAGTTCACCTTCGAACCCGAGCAGACGCTCGTCCCCCCAAGGCCTACCACACCCAAGCCCCCTAGCCCCCAGAGCCCGGGCGCAGGGCATGCCGCGTGTCCCAACAGCCTCAGTGCGCTGTCCCTCAGTTCAGTGGACAGTGAAGAAAGGGCAGAGGGGCCTGGGACCTCCCGGGATGCTGTGCAAGCCGCATGTGACAAAGGCCGTGAGGACAGCGCCAGCAGCCACCCTCGGCTGAGCCCCCTCCTGGCGTCGGATCCAGAAGAAAGGAAGGAGGTAAGGGCAGAGCGGGGGCCTCCTGTAGGTAACCTGTTGCGGAAGGGGCGCCTGTCACAGCTCTAACCTTTCATTTCTCCTGGAGGTTGCCCATGTGTCCCCTGGCATTTATCCTTTGCTTCACCTGCCGCAGAGGCAGGCGGCCCTGTGCTAATTGGACGGCCGTCATGATTATTCCGGTCAAGTTTCTGTCATCTTTATCTTAATCTCTTTTGAAATGAATTGCTAGTATACCAAATTCCTCGAGATGGCACTTGCCACACCATTCGTTCAAAAGATACTTATGGAGGACCAACCACGTGCTAGATTGGGGGGAGGGGGTTGATAGAGACCTCTCTTCCACTCTATGCAGCTAGTAGGGGGTCTCAAAATTTTGTTTTTTGAAACTTTTTTTTATTACCCATAGCTTTCTTCTCTGTATTTTAAATTGTTTCTGTATCCTTCCCACAGACTACATATAAATGAGATTCCTTGTGTTAAGACACCATTATATGTTCTAAATCTTTTATTTTCTAGGAATGAATTAGAAACATGCAGCTTGATACCTGTCAACCCCTGAGTTATGATGGTTCAAAGAAATTTTTATGATGGTTATTGTACTTATTTTTAGAGTAGAACATAAGCATCTCATGAATCAGATCAACTAATAACTGTCAAGGCTCCAGGAGCAATGTTCTTTTCACATCCTGTCAAGCATCCAGACAACTCTACCTTACTGTATAATTTTCACTTATTTCTAAATGCATTCAGTACATTACAGAGCTAAAAGATGAGGAAATGCGTTCATGTGTATATATTGCAAATTATTCTTCTTGTACATTTCTAGACTATTTTACAGGTATAAATCGGTGCTTGCCATAGAAAATAATCCCCTAGCAACTCTTCCTTCCCACTGATCCCTGGAGAGGACCTTGGTTTTATTTTAATGTCTGTAGATGAATGATTACCTAGCAGCTTTTGCAAACATGGAAGCCAGGATAGCCTGTGCACTGTTCTGACCTTTGCTTTACAGAGAGTCTTCGAAAGTAGAAAGCCTGTCCTAGGTTACTTTCAGGAGATATAAATTAGCCTGAAGCATCCCTGGGCAGCCAAAAGAGTGAGGCTGCCTCGCTTTTTTTTTTTTTTGAGACCTCAGGGCCAGCCTGTCTTCTAGAGGTCTTGTATATTGATGACCATTTGCTCATTTGTGTATTTCCAAAGAAACCTGTTGTAAGGACAGTTGTAACCTGTTACAAGGAACAGTTGTAAGGACACTGGACTCATTCCCAGCCTTGGGAAGGAGTTCCAGTTCTGTTAGCTATGCTCTATGTAATTGGCCAAAGCCTGAACCAGGCTAGGCTTCACTCCTTCCCTGGATGATAAAATGAGGCATAATTCCTTCTACCAAACACCCAACCTGCCCCACTGATGGTTTAGAACCACCCCCAGCCCCCACTCCCAGCCCCCTGCTCCAAAATAAAAGGTTTGTATAGGTCTAGAGGTTCTTTATATGAAACATGGAGATTTTATTTTCTGCTTAATAAAATTAGTAAAAAATCATCATTAAAATTATTTTCTTCCTGAGTGCATATTAAATGAACATATGCAAGAGATAGTTTCTAACTTTTCAGAATTATTTTGATCATTTATAGTTTTACCCATATATTTGAAAAATATAATTTAATTATACATAGTTATATATCATTTAATCATATATAATTTAATTTTTACCCACAGGGGATCACCAAGGACAGAAAACTATATATCTGTATACACGTGTATGTGTGTGTGTGCATGTGTGTGTGTGTATAGATACACGTGTGCAGTCCTGTGCCAGGTCATCAGGAGTGCACACGTGTATATAGATAATTCTACAAGCTTGCCTCAAGATGTTTATCACAGTTTGGGGTGCCTGGGTGGCTCAGTGGGTTAAAGCCACTGCCTTCGGCTCAGGTCATGATCCCAGGGTCCTGGGATCGAGGCTCACATCAGGCTCTCTGCTCAGCAGGGAGCCTGCTTCCTCCTCTCTCCTCTCTCTCTGCCTGCCTCTCTGCCTACTTGTAATCTTTCTCTCTGTGTCAAATGAATAAATAAAATCTTTAAAAAAAAAGATGTTTATCACATTTTGAAGTTATATTTCTATCTTCAAAATTCTTATCAAGCATATCAGGCTTCCTTTTGTGGTTCTAAAGTAAATGTCATAAAGAAAACTATAATGATGATTTTGCCCAATTTGAATCTTACATATTGGTAATCTTCAGTGTTACTTACAGAGAAGTAAAATATGTATGTGATATGTATGTCGTATATATAATACATATAATACATATAGTAAAATAGAACCTGAAACCTTCTCTTTTGTTTTGACATATAGAAACAAAATACAAGCATAATAAAACTAATAAAGCAAACAGGAAAACAGGAAAACACCTTACAAAATGCAGGAAATCCAACCTTTATGATTTAAAAAGCAGTTTTTGTCTATCTTATATAGTATTACACAAAATTAAATTTCAGTCTCAATGTATTTTAATGTGCAGCGTTTCATTCTATGTTTAACAATTCATTCTATGTTTAAAGCTATTTGAAGTTATGGTTAGTGTTGAATGTAAAAAGGGTTGAAATCTGTATATATTATATTTAAAGTGAATACAGTGTCCAATAAGGGGGAATAATTTTTAAATTTAAAACCGATTTTGTATTACTTCGGAAAAAGGGTGGGAAAATGTCTGGCTACTCTTCCTTTATGAAGCACTGTAGAAAAATCACCTCGTTAACTTTATACTTCTGCCACCTAGTGGTAAGTTTCTTTGTAAGACTAATGGTCAAGTTGAAGGACTCCAAAATTGTTTTAGTTTAAAAATGCAATTTTGGGGGTGCCTGGGTGGCTCAGTCGTTAAGCATCTGCCTTCAGCTCAGGTCATAATCTCAGGGTCCTGGGGTCAAGCCCCGCATCGGGTTCCTTCCTTGGTGGGAAGCCTGCTTCTCCCACTCTCCCTGCTTGTGTTCCCTCTCTCGCTGTGTCTATCTCTGTCAAGTAAGTAAATGAAATCTTAAAAAAAAAATGCAATTTAGTATTTATACTGTGGCCAGTGCTCCCTGTCTCCTGATAAAGGGATAAGCACCCAAATTTAGAGTATTCTTGCTGGTTTTCCCACCAAGTAACAGAATAGCTCCATTGGCTGAATTAGGTCACCAGGGAAGAGACCCCGTCCTTAGTCATGCAGTATAGATTCAGAAATTTGTGGTAGTGTTGAAATATGCCATTGGTGAAGCTCTTTTATTTATTTATTTATTTATTTATTTATTTATTTATTTATTTATTTATTTATTTATAATGATTCTATTTCTTTACTTGAGAGAGAGAGCACAAGCAGCAGGAGTGGCAGAGAGAAGGGGAGAAGCAGGCTCCCCGCTGAGCAGGGAGCCCAACTTGGGCCGTGATGCAAGCACCCTGAGATCATGACCTGAGGCTGAAGGTAGATGCTTCACTGACTGAGCCACCCAGGCACCCCTGTTTATTTATTTTTAAGGATTGTATTTATTTTTTTAGAGAGCAAGAGCACACGGTGGTACACATCCACATACCAGTTGGTGGAGGAGCAGAGGGAGAGAGAGAATCTCAAGCAGACTCCAAGCTGAGCACAGAGTCCCACTTGGGACTCAATCCCATGACCCTGAGATCATGACCTGAGCTGAAATCCAGAGTCAGAAACTTAATTGAGACACGAGGTGCCCTGGAACTTTTTTAAATGATGAAAATCCATTGTAACTGCTTGAGAAGGAGCTTTAGTCTTTTAGTAGATTTTTATTTTATTTTATTTTTTCAGTTTGGTTGGTATCTTGGCTTTGCCATTCCAAAGATGCCCACCATTGAGTAAACTGCAGTTTCTCCTGGCCTCAGTCTTCTCAAAAGTAGAATGTGGGGATAGTTCTATCTTGCCTTGGATGTTTGTAGGAACCAGGGGATTTAGGCCTATTAAGCTCTTAGCCCAGTGTTTCACACTGCCTGTCACTGTGTGATGATTATTATCTCTTAGGTGATTTTTCCATCCTAGATTGACCTGACTTCTTGAAACATGGGCCAGTTAAGATCAGATTTTTCCAAAAGTGTTTTTTGACTATGTTATAGTCTTAGGGAGGATTGTGAAGATCTTCAGTTAGTTTGACTTCACATTAATTTTTTTTTAAAGCATGAGAGTTAGGTTCCAGCATGACCTAAAATTTATATGTTCATTCAGTATTACACCAAAGCCAATTTGTTGAGCACCTACCATGTATAAGACACTCAAATTAGATGTAGTTCTATAAGGATGTCAAGGATATTATAAATGAACTAAGATGTATCTAAATCCTATTAGAACTGTGCAGAATAGATTAAATCCCACAAAATAGGTAAGACCATATGCTGCAGGATTTCAGAAGAGTTGTAGTTTTTACCCATGTATCAAATCAAGGAAGGAATCTGATTTAAAGAAGGTGAGATGTCCACATATAGTTTTCAGTGGTCAGATATACAGAGATTTTATGTGATTTGACAGAACAGGAAATAACATAATTTGGTTTGGTGTAGGGGAATGATCCAAGTTAAGATGAAGTCATTAAGGCCAGATCATAGACACTCTTGAATTTTTTTTTAATTAACACATAATGTATTACTTGTTTCAGGGGTACTGGTCTGTGATTCATCAGTCTTACACAATTCACAGCACTCACCATAGTACATACCCTCCCCAGTGTCCATCACCCAGCCACCCTATCCCTCCCCTCCAACAACCCGTGGTTTGTTTCCTGGGATTAAGAGTCTCTTATGGTTTGTCTCCCTCTCTGGTTTCATCTTGTTTCATTTTTCTCTCATTTCCCTTATGATCTTCTGTCTTGTTTCTCAAATCCCTCATACAGTGAGATCATATGATAATTGTCTTTCTCTGATTGACTTACTTCACTTAGCATAATACCCTCTAGTTCCATCCACGTCGTTGCAAACGGCAAGATTTTTTGATGGCTGAGTAATATTCCTGTGTGTGTGTGTGTGTGTGTGTGTGTGTGTAAACCACATCTTTTTTATCCATTCGTCTGTCGATGGACATCTAGGCTCTTTCCATAGTTTGGCTATTGTAGACATTGCTGCTATAAACATTCAGGTGCACGTGCCCCTGAGGATCACTACATTTGTATCTTTAGGGTAAATACCCAGTAGTGGAATTGTTAGGTCGTAGGGTAGCTGTATTTTCAACTTTTTGAGGAACCTCCATACTGTTTTCCAGAGTGGCTGCACCAGCTTACATTCCCACCAACAGTGTAGGAGGGTTCCCCTTTCTCTGCATCCTCGCCAACATCTGTCGTTTCCTGACTTGTTCATTTTAGCCATTCTGACTGGTGTGAGGTGGTATCTCACTGTGGTTTTGATTTGTATTTCCCTGATGCTGAGTGATGTGAGTACTTTTTCATGTGTCTGTTGGTCATTTGGATGTCTTCTTTGCAAAAATGTCTGTTTATGTCTTCTGCCCATTTCTTGATTGCATTATTTGTTCTTTGGGTGTTAAGTTTGATATGTTCTTTATAGGTTTTGGAAACTAGCCCTTTATCTGATATGTCATTTGCAAATATCTTATCCCATTCTGTTGGTTGTCTTTTGGTTTTGTTGGCTGTTTCCTTTGCTGTGCAAAAGCTTTTGATCTTGATGAAGTCCCAATAGTTCATTTTTGCCCTTGCTTCCCTTGCCTTTGGTGATGTTTCTAGGATGAAGTTGCTGCGGCTCAGGTCGAAGAGGTTGCTGCCTGTGTTCTCCTCAAGGATTTTATTGGATTCCTGTTTCACATTTAGGTCTTTCATCCATTTTGAGTCTATTTTTGTGTGTGGTGTAAGGAAATGGTCCAGTTTCATTCTTCTGCATGTGGATGTCCAGTTTTCCGAACACCATTTGTTGAAGAGACTGTCTTTTTTCCATTGGACATTCTTTCCTGCTTTGTTGGAGATTAGTTGACCATAGAGTTGAGGGTCCATTTCTGGGCTCTCTATTCTGTTCCATTGATCTATGTGTCTGTTTTTATGCCAGTACCATACTGTTCTGATGATTACAGCTTTGTAATAGAGCTTGAAGTCTGGAATTGTGATGCTGCCAGCTTTGGTTTTCTTTTTAACATTCCTTTGGCTATTTGGGGTCTTTTCTGATTCCATGTAAATTTTAGGATTATTTGTTCCATTTCTTTGAAAAAAGTTGTTGGTATTTTGATAGAGATTGCATTAAATGTGTAGATCGCTTTAAGTAGCATAGACATTTCCACAATATTGGTTCTTCCAGTCCATGAGCATGGAACATTTTTCCATTTCTTTGTGTCTTCCTCAATTTCTTTCATGAGTATTCTATAGTTTGTTGAGTACAGATTCTTTGCCTCTTTGGTTGGATTTATTCCTAGGTATCTTATGGTTTTGGGTGCAATTGTAAATGGGATGGACTTCTTAATTTCTCTTTCTTCTGTCTTGTTGTTGGTGTATAGAAATACAACTGATTTCCGTGCATTGATTTTATATCCTGCCACTTTACTGAATTCCTATATGAGTTCTAGCAGATTTGGAATGGAGTCTTTTGGGTTTTCTGGACACTCTTTGAATTTAGAGTAAAGAATCTATACATTACTTGGTAAATACCATGGAATCAGGGATATTTTTGAATAGGAAAGAGCTAAGCTCAGAACTGTGTTTTGGGGAAGTTAATCCACCATTGGTAAAGAAGAAAATTGGAAAGAAAGGTGACCAGGGGAAAGCTATCGGGAATTTATTACCAGGGAGAGCTCAGAGGTAATAAGGCTCTAATACGTGAGGATGGAAATAGAATATATAAGGAAGGAAAAGGAGTGAATGAAACAACACATTATAAAGACTAATTTATCTTGTCATTCAGTATTTACCTACCTGATACAGATGCCAGACATGAAGAAAAGAAAGAGTTGAAGGAAAAAAAGCTATTCTTGTTCTTACAGATTCACATTCTAATTGGTAGATTGGAATGTGTATAAATAATTATAATGTAGTGTGGTGTTTCCAGTGAGGAATGTACAAAGTACCATGAGAGCATCAGAGACCGAATTATTAACCCTCGGTGAAGAGTTGCATAATTGGGGAATGACGAGTGAGTGTGTGCAGTCTTGGAGAAGATCAGGATGGGGGGTGCAGGGGGCAGAGGTTGAGGAGGAGTGGCAGGGCCTTCCAGGCCAGCTGGAAGAGCATGGGGGAGGGAGGAGGCACTGTAAACAGAGGGAGAGAGTCAGCCAGAGGAGTTACCTAAGCCTTATTTTCCTCCTCTGTAAACTGGGAGTAGCTAGAGTACCTGCCTATCACATGGGGTTGTTGTGAAGATAAAATGAGGCGATGCCAGTGGAGAACTCAGCACTGAGCTTTGCATGTCTTTAAGTGTCCACAAAGATGCCGATCTGTGGTGCTAAGGGAACTGCACGTTGCTCACCATAACTTTTGTACAGGGTAGTTGGGTGGAGAAGTGGGAGATAAGATTGGAAAGATAGGTCTGTACAGAGTTAAGAAGGGCCTTGCTTGGAGCTTGGACTTTACCCTGCAGGCAGGAGAAAGCCGAGAGGTGTTTACTAGGGACTGCAGAAGGGGACCCGCTACATAGAGAGGGGTGGGATGGGGGCAGTCCTGGGAGAGAGCATTCCTCAGTAGTCTAGTCCAGACGTGATGAGGTCTGTTCTAAAGCCATGGAGAGGAGAGGTTATACTTTAAAATGATTTCACAGTTTATATTTTTAATTAGCATTTGAATGTCTTGGGGGAGAGAGAAGTCAAAGCTGATGGGGCAGTCGGGAGGATACTCCTGTGTTGGAATCAGTAATCAAGCAAGCCATGAAAACAATGGACCGGAGCTGAATTCAGGTTATTATCCTAGCCCTTCCACTAACATGCTGGCTCCTGGTGGGAAATCCCTTTCCCTTTCTGAGTCTCAGTTTACTTGAACACTCCAGTGTTTTAGGGTTTTATCATTTTCTTCCTTAGGGACTTGTAGCTTCAAAATTGTTGGAAGCCATTGTATGACCCAATCTTAAAAAGTTAGCTTGACTAGGAGATTTTGTAGGATACAAATAGTCATTACCACTCCTGGTTTCAACTTGCTCTGGCCCACCACTCATGGTCCTTCAGGCTCTGCAAGTGCTGATTTTAGCTTGTCCACCACTCACTGGGGTGGCCCCCCCACCCAAGAACTGCTACTTGCGTTTTTGTTCCCAACTCACAAAAAGGAGGGTATTTTGTGGCATCAAAAGGTACAGTGTCATGAAAGTAAAACTTCCTTCCAACTTCAGTCCTGGAGCAATCCAGTAGGTGGGCAGGAGCTTAAGTCTGATCTGTTTTCAAGGTGAGTTACAAATTGTGGAGCTTTATGAGGCTGATGGGGTACTTAACACGTAACGATACCTCCAAGGCGCTGTTTTGGTGTGGTTTAGTCACAGATACAGATACATTACATAACTTTGACTTGTTGTAGATTACTTACATATGAATCTTTGGGTTCCTCAATTAGCTATTTGGGAGACTTCAACAGTTCTTCTGGAGGTTGGAAATGATCCATAGCTATTTCACAGAACCATCCCTGGAACCAGAAATAGGAGATTGCATTTATAGAAGAAAATGTAGTAACCCTAGAAAGTCTGCCCAAGGCTTTTTAGGACTTTTATTGAGGTATAATTTGCATAACATGAAACTCACCAATTGTGAGTATACATTTTGATGATTTTTAGGAAATTTATAGAGATGTGCAGCCCCCGCCAGTCAAGTTAGGGAACACTTCCATTATGCCAGAAAGTTCCCCCATGCCCTGTGCAGTCAGTCCCTGCTCCTGTGAAGACCTAGGCAACTCCTGATCTGCATTCTGTCTCAGTTTTTTTTTTTTAAGTGAGCAATTCAGTGATTTGTAGTAAATTTATGGAGTTGTGTGGCCATCACCACTGTCTGGTTTTAGAACATTTCGATCACTCTTGAAGGAGCCCTCATGTCCATTTGTGGTCACTCCCTGTTCCATCCCTGGCACCTGGCCTATTTTATGTCTATAGGTTATACTTTTCTGGATATGTTGTTGAAATAGAATCATATAACGTGGTCCCTTGTGTTTGACTTCTTTCACCTAGTGTATTGTTTTCAAAGTTGATTTATATTGTACAGTATATCAGCACTTAATTTTTTTCTTTTTTTTTCTTTTGTAAAGATTTTATTTATTTATTTAAGAGAGCGAGCGAGAGTGCACACACCAGCAGGGGGAGGGGTAGAGAGAGAGGGAGGAGCAGACTCCCCACTGAGTAAGGAGCCTACTTGGGGCTCGACCCCAGGAACCTGGGATCATAACATAAGCAGAAGGCACATGCTTAACCAACTGAGCCACCCAGGTATCCCTCACTTAATTTCTTTTCTAAGGCTGAATAATAATCAGTTGCATGGATATCCTACATTGTGTTTATCCGTTCATCAGTTGTTAGACATTTGAGTTATTCCCACTCTGGGGCTGTAATGAATAATGCTGCTATGAATATTTATATGCAAGTCTTGTGTGGACATATGTTTCCATTCTCTTGGGTAGATAAGTAGGAGGTGAGTTTCTGGGTCATATGTGATTCTCTGTTTAACCATTTGAGGAACTGCTACACTGTTTTCTAAAACAGTTGTCCCACTATAGATTCCTACCAGCAATGTATTAGGGTGCCAGTTTCTCTGTGTCCTTGCCAGGACTTGGTATCATCACTATTCTATATTCTAGCCCTTCAAGTGGGTATGCAGTGGTATCTTACTTTGATTTTAATTAGCATTTCACTAATGACTAATGCTGTTGATCGTCTTGTTTATTAGCCATTTATTTATCTTATTTGGTGAAGTGTCCATTCAGATCTGCTCATACTTTCACGGCATTTTTAGTTTTATTGAGCAGTAGGATTTCTTTATACATTCTAGTTACAAGTCCTATACCAGATATATGACTTGCAGTTGTTTTCTGACAATCTCTGGGTTGTCTTTTTATTTTCTTGATTGAGTCTTTTGAAGAGCAAAAAATCTCTGTATTGACAAATATCACCAAGATTTTCTCCTATCTTCTGGAAATGTTAGTTTTAGCTCTTATACTTAGGTATATTCTTTTTTTTATTATGTTTTTTATTTTAATTCCAGTATAGTTAACTTACAGTGTTATATTACTTTCAGGTCTGCAGTATAATGATTGACCAGTTCTATTGCTCACTGCTCATTATGATAAATCTACTGTTAGTCCCCTTCACCTACATCACCCATCCCTCATCCACTTCCCCTCTGGTAACCATCAGCTTATTCTCTATAGTTAAGAGTGTGTCTTTGATTTGCCTCTCTCTCTTTTTTTCCCTTTGCTCATTTGTTTTGTTTCTTAAATGACATATACTCCATTTTTAGTTAATTTTTGTGTGTAATGTGAGATAAAGGTCTAAGTTCTTTTTTTTTTTTTTTTGTATATGGACAGCCAGTTATCCTACCTTCATTTGTTGAACGGTCTGCAATTTTTACATTACAGAGAATATACATTTCTATACCCCATTGGGTTCTCAATTTTCTCTGACAGAGAATCCCTAGAACTTGAGTCACAGAAATTGCAATTACAGTTGGAAAGATCATTTGAAAATACATCATTTGTGTTTAAAAAATATTTTTCTAATGAAGTTAACATTTTGTTACAAGGACGTCTGCTATACCATCAGTATATTCCCGAAGTATTAGCAATACTTTGGTGGATATTTGTTCCTGGGGTGGATACTTGTTCAGCAGCACCCCACATGGGATGTTGTAGAGAGAATTAATATGTTTTCTGTTACTCATCCTTGTGTTAGCTTATGTTTAGTTTCTCCTAAGGTGTTTTCTGTTTGTTTAGTTTTCCTTTCGCAGGAGAACAACTAAAGAGAAAAAGATCTCTTGCAGAAATATTAAGTCAGGGGTGCCTGGGTGGCTCAGTCTACTAAGGGTCTACTTTCTGCTCAGGTCATGGTCTCAGGATCCTGTCACTGAGCCCCAAGACAGGGTCCTTGCTCAGTGAGGGGTGTCTGATTCTCCCTTTCCTTCTGCTCCCCCCACCCCCAAGCTCATGCATGCAATGCATGTTGCTCTTAAATAAATAAATAAATAAAATCTTTTAAAAAAAAAAAAAAGAAACATTGTTAAGTCATCAAATGCAGGTCATGAGCCAAAATATGAAAGCTTTTTTTAAAAAAAAGGTTTTGTTTATATAGAGAGCGAGAACATGAGCCAGGGGAAGGGGCAGAGGGAGAAAGAATCTCAAGCAAACTCTGTGCTGAACTGCGACCCTGATGCGAGGCACGATCCCATGACCCTGAGATCATGACCTGAGTGGAAATCAAGAACTGGACACTTGGAGCGCCTGGTTGGCTCATATGGTTAAGCATCTCCCTTCAGCTCAGGTTATGATCCCGGGGTCCTGGGATTGTGCCCTGCGTTAGGCTCCCTGCTTGGAGGGAATCCTGCTTCTCCCTCTCTCTCTACTGTTCCCCCTGTTTGTACTGTCTTGCTCTCTCTGTCAAATAAATAACTAAAATCTTAAAAAAAAAAAAAAAAGATTGGGCACCAAGCTGACTGAGCCACCTTGGCACCCCTAAAGTAGCTTTTTATTTTAACAGTCAAGTCAACATTTTCTGTATTTTTAAAAGGAGTTTCCACTTGCCCTAAAAAAAGATTCATGTTTGTCATCATGTAAATAGGTCTATCTTTTGGAGTGGTACGTGTCAAAGTATTTCTGAATGGGTGCTTAATATTTGACAGGCTGCTGAACTTTATAAATTTAAAAGGCCATTTCTAAAATTATTTTCTAAAAATGTGATATCTAAAGAATAATGTAATGTACATGTAATATGTCATCCTTGAACTTTAAAGTGGCTCATTTCTAGAACAGTTTTTTCTCTAGTGAAATATCATCAAATAGGATTATCCTATTAAAAAAAGACCTGGGGCGGTGGGCGGTTGCCTGGGCGGCTCAGTCAGTTAAGGGGCCTGCTCTTGATTTTGACTCACATCATGATCTCAGGGTCCTGGGATCGAGCCCCATCATGCTCTGTGCTCAGCGGGAATTTGCTTCTCCCTCTCCCTCTACCTCTCTCTCCGCTTGTGTTCTCTTTCTCTCTCTCTCGAATAAATAAGTAAAAATCTTTTAAAAATTAAAAAAAATAAAAATAAGGGGGAAGAGAGAGACAGAATTACATACCTATATATCTGAGCAGGAGCCTAGTTTTTATAGTGTTACCATAATAGCAATATGTAATCAGGTATAAATGATGTTAATGTGTCGTAATTATAATTAATCAATTTATTATAATCAATAAATAATAATATGAAATATCATTAATGCTATGCATGTTAAGCTTTCTAAAATACATGAAATACTTAAATGATATGAACAAGTATTATAGTATATCTGTCAGGGTTTTAATGTTTATTCTTATTTGGTGCTTTGTTTTAATTTGTGGATGACAAAGGCATAATAAGACCTTATAGCAGTCATAAAATGCAGAAAAGTGGTGTTCATATTTTTAGGGGGAAATTTTAGCTTGATGATTAAGATGCCAGTGTATCTGTTTTTCTCCTGTTTTGTTTTTCTGATTTTAAGCTTCCCTATAATAATTCGGATCAAAGAGCATCCAAGGTTGGGAATCACTTTTCACTTGGCTTGGTGACATGTTCATGTGATGCATCATTGCCATGGCAATCAGAAGGAATACTGTAGGTTTAATTGGCAGAAGGGCATAGCTACAAATTGCCACATGTTGCTATATAAACTGAATGTTATCTATGTTTCTGCTGGCCCAGGGACAAAATGACAATCTGGCGTGTTGCCTTCATCTAGAAAGCTAATAGTAAAGCTGGAGTGGGGGGACTCAGGTGGGTTGGAGAGGAAAGAACACTCACAGATGGTTAGTCCCTAGGAAACTAGCACTGATGTGGTTGCTAGCCACGAATGCCAACATTTCTGAGTGGTCGGGAAGCTCTGCGGTATAAAACAGGTGGGCTTTGTAGTAGGGCTGCCTGAGTTCAAATCCTAGTTTCCCTATGAACCAGCTGTATGTCCTTGACCTACTTAAGCCTCAGTTTCTTTAAAAATGGAAATAATAGTATCTACTGGGATTAAATGAAATAATGCTCAGTAAAGTCAATAAATGTTGGCTTTATTATAGTCATAATCTTTGTTATCATTAAAATTACTGCCTTTGGTCTGATACTTCAGTACAGACTGGTTGAACTTTGCAAATTACTTCTGATCTTCTAGCTAGAGTTTCTCAAAGTTTATAAAGAAGGTCACACCCAGGATGCAAGCTAATGATGTAGATTCTTGAGCCCCACCTGGAGCTACTGACTTGGAATCACTAGAATCCAGATCTCGACTTCTAACTTGCTACCCAGGAAATTATTTTTGCCACCCTGAAGTTTGAGATCCGCTCTCCAGACTGAGGCTCTAGGTGTTAAGTATCTAGGCTCTAGGTGTTAAGTATCCTATCTTTAGGTTTATTTTCCAGATCTATCCCAGTTAACTCTTGATTTGGAAAAGAGAGTTATTTCTGAAAAAGTTAAAGGTAGCCCATAATCCTGTTTTTCTCATTGAATTCTATTATCATTTGGGTATGAATTTTTACAGAATACAAACAAAAATCCCCTTCAGCAAAATAGTGAAATTAAAGCTTTTCAAGCAGAAAATGGTAGAATAAAGAATTTAGTCCAAAATAGGTTGAGAAGGGGTGCCTGGCTGACTCAGTTAGTGGAGCATGTGACTCTTGATCTCAGGGTCATGAGTTTAAGTCCCATGTAGAATGTAGAGGTTACTTAAATTTCTTTTTAAAAATCTAAAAAAAAAAATATGTTGAGAAGTGTCCATATAGCAATTGCTCCAACTACTGCTGGAAACTAGAATTTTACTTACTCATTTGCAACTCTAAAAATGTGATTATCTCTTTAAAAAAAGTATTAGAGAAATTAAAATAAAAAACAAAAATACAAGTATCAGTAGTAGCCTCTCTCATTGATAGGATGCTTTTGCAGCTAACGTCCTTCACATAACATTGTTTTGTTGATTCTCACAGCTAATCTGTGAAGTAGGCCAGCATTATTGTATTTGTTTTAAAAAATAGGTAAACGGAGGCTTGGAAAGGACACAGGACCTCCTCTCGGAGTCACACAGCTGCTGAGTGGCAGGGTCCCAGAGCCAGGTCTCAGAATGGGGAGGAAGGCCCAGAAATACCACGGGCTTGGCAGCTGGTATGTAGATCTAAGTTCTAACCACTTGCTGGTTTCCTGATCTTTGGTGGAATCTCATAATCTTTCTTATCTGTAAAACAGAAGTGTAAGTAGCTATTGCAGAGGGTGTTTTAATTCAATGAGATAGGATTGGTAAATACCAGGTATCACAGGCCTTTGATGAATTTCCGTTCTGTTTTCTCTTTTGACTCCATGACTAGCATTCCTTCCACTGAGCTTGGGCCACTTCCTGCCACAGCTGGTCTTGGCCAAATCATTCTTGCCTCCAGGTTTTTTAGGTGGGTTTTTTTCTTAGGATGGGCTCAGGAGCTCAACAAAGGGGTTTTGGTCCCTTTTCTGACAACTTCTTTTGTGGTTTACTTTCTGACACAGGATTGAAGAAAGCCACCTCGGACAGTAAGGCTGGTGTGATTCCAGGTCCGTAGTATGGCATTTCTTATAGGTCAGTGCCATAGGTGGGGAGATAGGAGGCATGGAGCCTTAAATATGGTTTGTGACTAAGGTCCATTTTTACAGCCACATTTCTCATGTATGATATAAATTTTTACATATTTACTTATAGCAAGGTTCTGTTGTACATTTCATTTTATATTTTTACTCTTTTTGTGGTATAAATTATTCATCTGTAATTCTTTCACTGCCAAGTTTCAAATTTAACATTTTCAAGATATTTTGCACTAGTACACATGCTCATATCCCTCAATAGAAATAAAAGAGAAACACCACTGGTGCTGTCTATAAGTTTTGCCTTATGTGACAGTCCCTATACAGAGATGCTGAGCCACTCTTTTTTTTTTTTTAAGATTTATTTATTAAAAAAAAGGTTTGGTTATTTATTTTAGAGAGACAGTGTGCAGGTGGGGAGAAGGGGGAGGGGGCGGGAAAGCAGACTCCACGCGTAGCATGGAGCCCAACGCCAGGCTCAGCCTCATGATCTCATAATTTCACGGTCTCAGGATTCTGGGATCACAACCTGAGCTGAAACCAAGAGTTGGATGCTCAGCTGGGTCAGTGTTTACCTGATTAGGTTCATTTGCTGGACCCTTGCAAGTTTAAAGAAAAGTGACACAGTCTATTATCAGTGAGTTGTTGCTGGAAGAACAAAGAATCCTCATGAAGTCATTACTTTCTCTGACTCTTCTGGGTTCTTTTTTCCAGCTTCCATCACTGTGCCCTCTTTGATCCTTGCCTCCTCTTCATCTACCCATTTCTCCTACCAATACAGTAATGCTTCAAGCTTCAACTAAAATATAGAAAAGAGATGTTTGAAAAGTCCTAGATCATTCTTTTTACATTCTGTTGCCAGCAGTAGACACTTCTTTGTTGGAAAAGATTCCATTACATCGTAATGGATCTCACAACTTCACATCTCTGAAACAAAATAGGAGGCCTTCAAAATGGGGTTGTTCATAGTAAGGGAAGGAAAATTTTAGTCCATTTGTTTTCGGGGCGGGACACTTCAAGTGCGTTATGAAAGACAGGAATAGATGGTTATGTCCTGACCTAAAAGATGGTTATTGATTTTGAAATATTTATTTATAATAACTAAGCAAAAACTTAAATCAAGCTTATTTTTATAAAATCATACATGAATGTAGGGAGGAGACAGCTTCCTTGCCATCCAGAACTGTCCATTTATTTGCTCATTTATCTGTGAACTTCATGAAGCATTTATTTACCAACTCAGCATTCATCCCTTCCCACAAGCATGAAGCATCTTTAATTCCCTATCTCTCAGGCTCCCGTGTAGACTGGGAGGACATTACCTTAGTATTGGGGAGTTCGGAAAGAATAGGAGCAGCTGCTTTTGCATGATGCTGAGATGAGTAAATAAATGCTATGAAACACTGCGGTGGTTTTAATAGAGGCCCAGAAAGGAGCAAAGAGCTCAGAGCCCAGGGGAGTTTTTAAAGTTTTCCTACAGCAAGTAATATTTCAACTGAGTTTTGCAGGGTAAATTTTACAGATTGACAAAGGCAAAATGATAATCTGAGAGGGAGAGCAAGCAACATTTACTTCATTTACAATTGCATAAAGTAAATATGTGGTAAGTTGTGAGTCATTTGATATGGGCTGGAGAATAATTGTATCTGAAGGCAGAGCTGGAGAGACCTTGGATGAGATTTTGAATGGCCTCAGATTTGTTCCAGGTAATGGCCAGCTAGAATCTGACGTGTTTTGGTAGCATGGAGAAGACTGGGGACAGGGAAGCCAGCTGGGCAGCTCTTGGTATAGTTCTGTGAGAAACAACGGAATAGAGTCCTCTCTTAAGATTGAGTAATTGACAGAACATGGTGACAGGGGGACTGTGAAGATCGAGGAAGAATCAAAAATGCCTAGAATGGGGTATATTGGATGTTCTTCACTAATATGAGAAAGCAATTTGGGGAGAGAGATGATTCATGAAGGTGTCATTCTGCATTCTAATCCAGAAACTCTTAGTTTTCTTGATTCTGAAGGCACTTGGGGCCATTGATTTGAATGTTTATATGCTGTCATCCATGACTTGAAATGCAGGCGATGCCACGAACAGACACCTCTCTCCCTTTTTGTCCACTAGAGAATCAGCCAGGTCTTTCTTCTCTGCTGCCCATTCTTCTTTCCCTTCTCCTCCTGTTTCCTTCTATCCTCTCTGTACAACAAAAGTGAAAACAGCATTAAGAAAAAAACCTTTGATGTTCAAAAGGGTGTAGAAAAACAATGGATTTCTGATATATTCAAATCTAAAACATTTTTGATTTTGGAATATTTAGTTGTCCTCAATCAAAAGCAATAGGAAAAGAGGAAAGTAAGTTCCTTTTTATAAAATTATGCTTTTTATAAATTAAAGAAAGGTTAAGTAGACCTCCGTATTCCTCAGCATGTGTTTCAGAGATAAAATACATTTTTTAAGGAATTTAATTTATTGAGAGAGGATCTGTGAGCACATGAGAGAGCAAAGAGAGAAGGAGAAGAGGACTCCCCACTAAATGGGGGAGCCCAACTCAGGGCTTGATCCCAGGACCCTGAGATCATGACCTGAGCCAAAGGCAGACATTTAACCTACTGAGCCACCCAGGTACCCCAGAAAAAAAATACATTTTAAGATGTTAAGATGGAACTGTTATATATACATTTGTTTTATAATATGATGGATTTAAAATGTGTCTTTACTCTTAATGAGTCTAGGCATAAATTGCAGCTTACAGTTCTATTATTTTCTCTGCTTGGATGTCTAACCCAGCATTGTGTTGTTGTTGATCTGAAGATGGTAGGATGGTCTGGGTTTTTGGATAAGTCCAGAAAATGGAATTCCCTTAAGTGACTATTACAAAGGCCAGGGGAAGAAAACTAATCACCAGCCCTGTGTTTGCACACGGCTAGTGGTAAGCACCCTCCCACGACATAAAGGAAACGGGAGTTAGGGACTTGGGGTGTGGTTAGAGGGTTAGAATGGAGTTCATCGCAGTCAGACAGACTTCATTTCTTTATTTTAAATAATGTGAGGATCAGTTCAGCTATACTAGTATTCTAAGTCTTCGATGGTGTTAAAGTGTTCATAGTTATTTAAGTGCTTTTTTATGCTTATAGAACTAATCTAAGAATATTAAATTGTGTTCTCCATGCACTTCAAGTATTAGTATTTTTATTTTATTTTATTTTATTTTATTTTTTTAAAGATTTTTATTTACTTATTTGACACAGAGAGAGACCAGATCACAAGTAGGCAGAGAGGCAGGCAGAGAGAGAGGAGGAAGCAGGCTCCCTGCGGAGCAGAGAGCCCTATGCGGGCCTCGATCTCAGGACCCTGAGATCATGACCTGAGCCAAAGGCAGAGGCTTTAACCCACTGAGCCACCCAGGTGCCCAAGTATTAGTATTTTTAATAAATTACCTATTCTGCCTATAAAACAAGTTGTAGACTTACCATGTTTTAAGTATATTTTATCATCAGTTTTACACCTGAAGGGCAATTGAATCCCACTATACTCCCCTTTTAGTTCAAGGGCCATAGGAAGCATTAATATATTTTTAAAAATATTTCTAATAATGTGTGATTTTTTTCCCCCAGCAAATTCTTATCTATTCCCTGAACACAAAGAACAAGGCCACAGCATTCCGGATTACAATAGTTCCTTTTCTTCTTTTTCTTTAAGAGTTACATCAAAATTCCAAATGTGTGTGTAATCTCATTTGATAATAATCAGGGTAGTTTTTGGTTAGTCATTCTTGTTTCATTTGCTGTCAGAATTCCAACAGCTGCTAAGGTTCTTACAGCTTGAAACCTTGTTGGTAGGAATGTCACCCAGCATTAATATATACTTCTGCCTTTAAGCCATGGATGGAAAGACTTAGTAAATGAATGGGTTTCTACTTTTTCTTCTGTTTTTTGCCCAGGCCCCATCCAGACCTGGGCTCAGTCCAAATTGGGGGTCAGAGAAGGGGCAACAACACATTTATTTTTTTATTTTTATTTTATTTTTTTTAAGATTTTATTTATTTATTTGACACAGAGAGAGAGATTACAAGTAGGCAGAGAGGCAGGCAGAGAGACAGGGAGAGGAGGAAGCAGGCTCCCTGCTGAGCAGAGAGCCCGATACGGGCCTCGATCCCAGGACCCTGAGATCATGACCTGAGCCGAAAGCAGAGGCTTTAACCCACTGAGCCACCCAGGCGCCCCAACAACACATTTATGATGGTGCCTGTCCCTTCACAGGATGGTCCCTGAACTAGAGGAAACCTTGAAAGATGGAATGGAGCCAGGCTAAACATACGTGATTTTTACGGTGGTCCATAGTTCAGTGATGGGTGTTTGGCCATTTACTTATTTCAGACCAAGTCAGAGACTATCTCTTTCCTCTCCTTGCTTGGGCAATTTCAGAAGTACCCCCATCTTGCTGTTTATTCCTTAACTAGCCTAAGTGTGGTAGGAAAAGATGTGTGAACCCCTGGAATGTTAGGAGGAGGGAGAATTAGCGCACCCGGGTGATAGGCAGTCCATTTCTGGTGGGCTAGTACACTTCCCCTTATGCTAGTACAGTTCCCACCACACGTGCACATGCACGCGGCAGTGTGTGCACGCACGCGCGCACGCACACACATACCATCAAGGTCTGTAAAAGGAAAGGCAGCTCTGGAGAAAGAAAGATTATGCCACCCACTTGTTCTAAAAATTAAAGATAAGAAACCAAACATGATTCAGTAAGTTCAACAAAACCAACTGTGTTTGCATTCTATGTGTGATCAGTTGAAGGGAGAAGTTTTGCTCTATGAGGAGAGAGAAGGGAATGGAGCCTAGAGCAGGAGTGAAGGTGAGCTATGCTGCTGGAGGAGGGAGGAAGCAGAGAGGAAGAGTCAGGGACAATGTACGTATGCGTACACTGATGAGTGAAGAGCCACAAACAGCCCAGAGAATTCATCAAAGGGGAAGCATAAACTGGAAGTGGAGAGATGTAAAAGGGATAAGCACATGGAGGCTTTTTGTGGGCAGCCTTACAAGGTCTAGTATGTGTGGAAGCTGCTGCTCATGGTTTTTGCAATAAACCAGATTTTATTTTTCTTACGTACATCTACAAATGGGGAGGGTCATGTCTAGTGCTGGCCTTGCAAAGATGAAATTTAATTAAGTGCCTGATCTCTCTCATGTGCCTTCTTTTGTTAAGTCCATTGCCTTCTCCATGATTGGGTTCTCTTCTCCAAAAATGGGTATAATAATGCCTTCTTTACTTACCTGAAAATATGATTTTAGGTAGATTATAAATGCAAGTTGATGACAATTTAAGATTTCTAAGTAAGTATCTTTCTGGTGTTAAAGTAACAAAGACAAAAATGTCATTAGCACTCAAGCTTTCATCTTTCTAAATATGTGAAGATTCTCTTGTTCTTACTTTCAACTCCTCAAAATATAGTAGCTGGTCTGGGATCTACGAGTTTCCTCCCTCACTTAAAATCCAGGACACGTATTTACAACCCATCCCCATTCCAAGCACTCGATAATCCAGATAACAAATCTGCACTAAAAGAAGAAAAGGCCTATGCATGGTCTTATGGCACATTAATTTTCATTTAAGGGAAATTAGTGATGTATAGCTCTAAATAGTGAGGTGTCGCTTCTTCAATTTTACAATTCTTAAGGCCTAAAATTTCAGTTTTCTGGAGTTGGAGCACAGAGCTGGTACTGTAATTAGTCTTAAGTGAAATTAGGTCAACTGGGAGTTTTGAAACTTGGTTCGTCTAATGGTTCTGTCAACAGAAATTGAGGAGTGGGGCTTTATTTTCACTACCGTGTATGTAAAATGTAGCATTTCCTTCAATTAGGAGTGTAGGAAGTAAGCTAGAGTAATTTTATCAACACCTGTGATTTAGTTACCTATAGAAATCACAAATCTTTTTCACATCATACAGCAGTTTTTGTTGATATCTTAAAATCTATTCATCGGTACTTCCAAAGTATGGCAGTTTTTAGACCGATTGCTAAGTCTTCTTTATTTATGTGTTTTATATATATTATTATATCAGTTCTTTTAATATTCTGGTAATTATATTTCAGGATAATCTGATTACTTTATAATTTTCTTTTTTTGTTTCATGTATTTAAAATTTTATTTAATTTTTATTTTATGCATTTAAAACAGTAATATGGGGAAGGGGTCTCTAGCTTTCCCCAGCCTGCAGGAGTACCTTCAGAGCTTCTCTTCCCATCATTTCCCTCCCCACACCCCGAACTCCTTCCAAGCAGCACTACAGCTAAAGGCAGGAAGACCTACCAAGTTCTGTCTTGCTTCTATAAAAGTGTATGCCAAGGATGCAGGGCTGCAGAGCGGAAAGGACAGAGATTCTGAAGTCAGACAGACTGAGTTGTAAATGGGCCTCTCTCTCCCTCGGGTCTGTTCACTGGAGTGAGTCATTGCCCCAGTGTCTCAATGGTAAAATGTCATGAATAGTTACCTACGTCACGGGGCGGTGGTGAGGGTTAGGTAAGGTGGCCCGAGCCTGCTGTGGTTCTGCACACAGGGCATTCAGAAGCCACGGCAGTCATTGCTAACATAATGGCTGGCCTCCTGCCACGTGAGCTGTTGAGGTGTGTTCTTGTCTCACCTCCAGTTCTAAGACTGCCCCTGAATTCCCTACGGTGCTCAGGATGCTGAGGCAACGCGGGAGGCTTGCTTATTATGTTCGTGTACATCTTGACAATACCTTTGGCTCACATGCTGGAAAAGCTCTGCTTTGGTTAAATTTTTTCCCGTCTTCCCAAAGCATCTTAATTTCCCTGCTTGTAGTATTTTCTTCTGAATTACTTTGCTGTATGAGTTTCCTAGGGCTACTGTAACAAATTTCCACCAACTAGGGGCTCAAAGCAAGAGGACTTATCCTCATTGTTGTAGAGGCCAGAAGTCTGGGGATCCTTTCTGGCCTCTGCCTGGGATTTCTTGGCTTATAGATGGCACCATTCTGCTCTCTGTCTCCGTCCTCACAGGACTGTCTTACTTTCGTCTTTGTGTCTAAATTTCCCTTTGTTTCTAAGCACACCGGCCATTGGATTAGGGCTCCCCAAATCCAGCATAACTTCATTGAACTCGATTGCATCTACAAAGACGGTATTTCCAA
Organism: Ailurus styani; assembly: GCA_002007465.1. NCBI lineage: Eukaryota > Metazoa > Chordata > Mammalia > Carnivora > Ailuridae > Ailurus > Ailurus styani. The sequence goes on along the minus strand of LNAC01000787.1, from coordinate 126,211 downwards.
ATAAGATCATATTCACAGGTCTCAGGGGTTGGGTTAGGGCTTCAACGTACCTTGGGGGGGGGGCATAATTCAACCCACAACCCTTGCGATTTGATCCATGAAACTTCCCTTAGACGAAGCTTCTGAATGGATATGCGTGACATTAGGGCTTTCTGTGTAAGTCTTTTTTTCCTCAGTGAATAAACTCTCGCTGTGTGGTCTTGAAACACGTTTGGAGGTGTCTCCTTGGAGGTACTAAGATCTATCTTGGCTTTTTACTTTTGTGAAACAAAGAAAGTAATCTTGTAGAGGAAGAAGAAGTTCAGGAAAGGGAAAGTACTTTAAAATAATATGGAGAAGCAAGAGTTAAAAGGGCAGCCACTCCACTGCAGGGTTTGTTTACAAAAGTTGATGACTTGGGTGTGAATCGGCCAATCAAGCTTAGAGCCCTGGACTGATCTGAAGGCCAGGCTGCTGGGTTTCCAGGAGTCTCAGAGAGCATGGATGTGGTCAACTGCTTGTTCCTTCAGTGTGTCTGTGGGCCACCACTGCCGGTGGCAGCGGAGTCCAGGGTAGGTTAGAACTTGTGGAGCGTGGTGGTGGTGGCGGTTGGCGGGGGGATGTTTGTAGTTGCAGGTATGTGTAATCCCAGTCAAACTCTGTTCCCTGGAATGAACCCCTGTTGTTTTCCGGAAGTACACAGGCTTTGCCAAAATAAGATTCAGTTTTAGAATACGCATCAAAGCTCAGATTTGTTTTACAAGGAACGTAAGTCTCTTCTGGCTAAGGATCACTGTCTCTCCCTCCCTCTTCTGCTAGGAGTAAAGCAGACCTTTCATTTCTATATATTATTCTCTTAACTAATTTTTGCACTTAAAGCATTCAGTACCACTTAGAAAGGCTGTTTTCTCCTTTTGTAGCTTCAGTGGGACTGTATAAATAGTTCTGGGAGAATGACGGCTGTTTCGGTTCTTACGCGTATACACACCGCCCCCCCTCCCCTGTGGGAACAAGAGTTGACACTTGAGGAATGACGTGTTAAAGAAATCAGCTTGTGCACGTCTCCTGCCCTCTCATTTCCTGCTCCCAGCATACCTGCCTTTATCCAGCCTCCTTACTTCCTGGAGTATGTTTTGGTCTCAGAAGGATTTCTTACCTGAACAACTAAGACAGCCTCTTGTCTTCCTACACCCATTTCCTTATTTCCATATCTGCATCAGCGAGCCTTCAGTGAGGCATGCTGCATGTTGCGTAAGTACAAAAAAAACCCAAACCACACACGCATGCGCACACACACACACACACACCAAACAAAACCCCAAAGAACAAAAAAAAGCCTCAAAAAACTGCACGTAGATTTGTTACCAGTTAGATTACTCCTTGCCTATAATTTTGTTTTGCTTCTGTTTTTCTAACACCTTGTCTCTGAACCTTTTTATCACAGAGTGATGATATAAATGACTTATTCTTGTGTGCTTCAATTGGGCCACCGAGTTGAATAATATAAACTCTCCATAATATCCTGCTTTTCATACGTAGGGCAAAAAACACTCACTTTTTCATGATTTCTCATATTTTTCCGTGACGGTGTCAGAGAGGAAAACCCTTTTCTCTACCTTCTTAGGCTTACTATGTGGAGGTGTGTGGAATTGAACTGACAAAAGGCACAGATTTTTACTCATGTGAGTAGGTGGGAGTTGACAGGAAAAAATGACTCCAGGAAGTGGTTAGAAGTGGGGGCATTTATACTTTCTTACTTGGGGAAGGGGCGGTGGAGAAGGGCACTGATGGGAAACCCAGTGATTTAGGAGAGAGAAATGGGAGGTCTGATAGTTTGTGGCCACTGTCTGCTGAGGCCAAGGCTTCTCTTCTCAACTGATAAGAGCCAAATCTTCCCTGGTTGGAAGAAAGAAAATCTATCCCAAGATAGTGGATTTATGACAACCGGAGTTCTTTAGGGAGGCTCTGCTTTCAGGCAGATAAGGGAGTTCCAGGGAGGGGGGTGGGGGGGAGTCTCTTCTTGAATATCTTGAGCTCAGAAGAGTTTGATGGAACAGTGGTGTATTCTAAACTCCTCAGTGGTGACTTGATTTAAATATGAAGTTCCTTGCAGTCCGAAGTAGCAGACAGCAAGGTAAGCGGTGACTGCTAGAACTTACTAGCTCTTGAGCAGAGGTGACTTGGTCCAGTGGGAACAGATATTACAAGACACACATTTCCGTGTTTTTCTTACTGTGTGTGGGCTGTGTGGCCCTGGGCAAGTCACCTCACTTCCCTGGGTTTCTGTTTTCCTAATTTGAAAAATGATGGCAGTGCAGTAGAGTGTCTATAAATCCTTTTCTGCTTTCATTGCTCTTCATCAGGTTTTTCATGGTACAGTGGGTCCTTGAACAACACAGGTTTGAACTGTGTGGGTCCACTTCCACGTGGATTTTTTTAAAAATAAATACGGTTCAATACAGTAAATGTATTTTTTCTTCCTGGTGATTTTCTTGATAACATCTTTTTTAATTTAGATTATTATAAAAGCACAGTTTATACTATGTATAGCATACCAAACACGTATTATTTGACTGTTATCCATAAGACTTCCATTCAACAGTAGGCTATTAGTAGTTAAGTCTGGGGGAAGCCAAAAGTTAACATGCAGATTTTTGACTGCACTAGGGGTCTGCACTTCGAACCCCTATGTTGCTCAGAAGTCAGCTGTGTATGATCTTAGGAACCATTGAGGGACACGGGATTGGAAATTATAGGAACTGTATTTGAACTCTTGGTTGCCACTGATTGGTAAGCAGCATGACCTGTTGGGCCAGTCCTGGGGGCAGGGCCGGGCTGTCGGGGGCATTTCTGCTGCTGGCCTCCAGGCCTGGATGGCCTGCTCTGCCTATCCTGCTCTCGAGTACAACTCTCCTTGTTCTTCTCTTCACTGGGCCCTGGAGTGTTTTTAGTTTTTATTTTATTTTTAAATAATAACCAGGAGGGCATCTGGGTGGCTCAGCCAGTTAAGCATCTGCCTTTAGCTCAGGTCATGATCCTGGGATCCTAGGATTGAGCCCGGCATTTGGGCTCCCTGCTCAGCAGAGTCTGCTTATCCCTTTCTCTATTTCTCTGCCTCTCCCCCTGCTTGTGCTTGCTCTCTCTCTCTCCCAAATAAATAAAATCTTAAAAAAAATTAAAATGTAGTTTTTTTAATTTAAATATTTTTATTTATTTGACAGAGAGAGAGAGATCACAAGTAGGTAGAGAGGCAGGCAGAGAGAGAGAAGGAAGCAGGCTCCCTGCTGAGCAGGGAGCCCGATGCAGGGCTCCATCCCAGGACCCTGAGATCATGACCTGAGCTGAAGGCAGGAACTTTAACCCACTGAGCCACCCAGGCGCCCCTAAAAATGTATTTTTAAAAAATAATAACCGGGGATGGGAGAAACCTCCGGTAGAACTAGGCAGCAGCCCTCCTCTGAACCCAGACTTTGAGGGGTGTGCTGACATAGAGTTTATCTGCAAGGAGGGCTGAACCTGGGCATGATTATTCTACACACTGCTTTTTAAGAGCAATAATTAACTGCGGCTGATAAGGGCTATCTCACTTATCATTGGTATAGCATTTCATCCACACAAGGACCCATTATTCCCCTGTGAACAGCTGCAGAAGCAAATCCACAGACCTTAAGTAACTGGCCTGAGGTTACAAAGCTAGCTCGTGGCCCAGCTGACTTACACACCAGACTGTCCATTTCCAACCTCATGGTTTTTTGCTGGTATGTTGGGTTGCCTCTGCAAAAGGTATTTGAACATTTGAAAAGCGTTGCCCAGTTTAGGACCACAGACTCTCCAGCTGTGGGATTGTCTAGTCCTGAATGGTTAGTTGTTAATTTATCCTGGGTCACAGCTAGTTAATAGCTTGATCTAGTTCTCTGAAGCCTAGTTCAGTGCTCTTCTCATCAGACCTGATTCCTTGAGTGTCTGGCCCTAAGAGCCCAGATTTAATCTTATTAAAGCACCTTCTATTTTTAAAGATTACTGCAAGAAAATACCTTAGAGCAGGAGTGTAAAGTATTAAACATTCATTTCTCCTTCTGGAGTCCTGCATTTCCCCGTGTTATTGTTATGTATATGTTATATTTTGGGTGAAACCAGAGTTAAAAGTTCTTTCTAGCAACTTACAAGAGTATGATTTTCTTAATATCTTTTATCATAGCTCATCCTTGGTCACCATACATCGCTTTTTAAATTATGGTTTTAATTCAGCCTCCAGTTAAAGATGAATTGCTTATTTTAATGCACATTTCAGTTGTCTTCCTGTTACAGAAATAACTTTTAAAAATAGACCCAAGTAAATCAAGAAGGCCCTAAGGCAGGGCTGAAGAGGAAGGGAGGGTGTGTATGGCTTGTTCTTTTTCAATACCTTCCTGGATTTGGGTGCTCACCTAACTTGTTCACATTTGAAAAGGTTGTGACAGAGGAATCCTGGAGGCGGGACTCATCCCGGGATGAAGAAAGGACAGAGTCTCAGAGGATCACCAGGAGGAAATGGGGTTCTGGGAGAAGATCAAGGCCCCGACCTCTCTCCGACTATGGCCAGCTGGCCAACCGGAGTCTGTCCATTCCTGAAGACTCAATTGCTGTCGACCCCCAGAAGGAAGACACCGTGGAGGGAGACCACCAGCCAAACACAGCCTCCACGGACACTGCAGACCAGAATGCTGCCGTGGGCTGCCCCAAAGGAAGCTGGAGAAGACGCCCCATCTCTGTGATAGGCGGGGTCAGCTTCTATGGGAACAGCCCGACAGAGGAAATTGAGAATCTTCTAACCCAAGTAAGACCTGGCTGCTTCTACCAAAGCTAACAGAGCCCTCCAGCTTCCTGGCCTTTGTTCTCCCCTGTGCACTAAACAGGCTGCTGCTTTTCTTTCTTCTCAGTGCCTCAAGGACAATAGACTCCCAGCCTTTCTTCCTGACTCTGAAAACACTCCTGAATTAACCTACCATCTGACACGTGGATGCTTTTTACTAATCTTCTGTCTTTCCTGGAGTCCCAAACAATATGTGAAAGTAGTGTGCTGCTTGCCCTAAATCACCTGAGATCTTAATAAGGAGAAGGTAACAGTGCATATTTAGTGAGCTTCTTGAAAGAAGTTCTTGAAAGAGAAGGTATCCTCCGATGTTAAAGAGTAAAGATAAGAAAATAAGAAATTGGTTTTTGAGGAGCTAAGGAAATCAGTTTCCTACCATTTTTTAACTCTTTACGTTCAAGTTGTTGCTTTGCAACTGCTTAATCAATATACTAAAAATCCTTATATTTTCCCTTTAGTGTTTCAACAAGTATTTATCAGTTATCCAAGGAGTACTTTGAGGGTATAAAACATTTAAGTGAAGGCCCTGTTCAGGAAGACTATATGTTATTTGGTGAGACCCAGTCATGGTCAGGGGTTCCCAGAAGAGTTATGAGGGAGCACCCAGTTTCACTTTTTGAGCTTGCTAGCTGATATCATCAATAACTCCTAAAATTATCTTAAAAGGGGAAAAAAATCTATGTTAGTATTGTATTTTATGTTTACATTCTCCCTGTAAAGCCCAACCCAACGCCTTGTTTATAGCAAAGCATGCAAATTCCTCTTGTTCAATTGAGTCAAATTGAATTGCATTCTGAAGGTAAAAAAATGAAAGGGAAGAATCCCAGGAACTTTCTGTGGTATTAAGATGTGCTGTACAGTAGGAAATAATTCTGAACCAAAGCAAAGTGTAATCTGTTTTAACTTGAAACACAGTATGGGGAAGATTGAAAGCACTTAGAAATTATTTCCCTTCAGAGCATTAAGAAGGAATGTGGTAAGGTCACTTTATGCCCTTGTAGGTTCATTTAGGGAACTGGGTGGGGAAATACAAAGAAAAACTAAGGAAAGCATAAGCCAGCTCGGCCTTCGATGTATAGGGTTGGTTCACGTGGAAGCATCAACAGGGCACATAGGTGATTCTAAAGAGACCGGGTAAATTCATGGAAAGTGGAAAACCAACTCTTCTTTTAAACACAGCTCAGTTGTCCTGATAGTTGAGTACCTTACAGGAACATTTGTCTCCCACAAACGCGTACCTAGTGCCTGCACGTGGGTGTGCCAGGTGGAGTGCCGGTGGGAGTCTGTCATCCACAACTAACCGCTTCCCCGGGAGGCTGCTGCTGGAACACGTCTTCTGACCCTTCTGCCCCGCCCCTGTGAGAAAGCCACCACTTCCTAAATCTGCTTCTCCTCTTCTTGGACGCTTTGCTCTTACTGAGTGTTACTCCTGGTATATTGCTGACAAATAATATGAAATGTGTTGCCGTGAGGTAAGAGCCCTTGAGTCGATACCGGTTGTTTAAAATCTTGGAATAAGTCATTGCACGGCGCCTGGGTGCAGCCTGAAGCTCTTGCCCCTGTTTGGAGACAGCGTCTCGCGTGTGTGAGTGGTTTGGAGGTGACGGGGCCGAGCTGCTCAGGGCTGTGCCTGTGAAGAGCTTTGCTGGAGGTGCCACTTCCTGGCATCCCCTCACAGCGTTTTGCTTTCCTTTTGTAGCCAGCAGCCAGGCCTCCCGTGCCAGCCCACCAGGTGCTGCCCTACAAGGCGGTTTCGGCCCGCTTCCGGCCCTTCACCTTCTCCCAGAGCACCCCCATTGGGCTGGACCGCGTGGGACGCCGGCGGCAGATGCGCGCTTCCAATGGTGAGTCTCCCAGGCCCACCCTGTTCGCGGGCTCCCTTTCCAGAAACTGGTGTGGAGTCCTTGGTTGGACTCTTTCCAGCGAACCAAGGTGCCCATTCGATTGGGCCCCTCTCCGCTGCCTCTGGGCCAGGACGTTGTTCCCCTGGGAGTGAAGAGGGCTCATCTCAGGCTCTGCTCATGCAGGTGTGGGGGCGTCGTCAGCCCTCGTGGGTGGGGGCTCTGTGTCATCGCGCTGACCCTGTTTGAGAAGTTTGCTCCCCTCGTGTCCGTAGGTGGAGAGCTAAGAATGGAGTCCAGGCATTTGTCTGAAACTTTCTGAAGCTCTTTCTGGGTATTTGAGATTTCACTGATGCTATTTTGAACACCAAAGAAAAGTTTGTCTAATACAGTAGCTAATATGCTATCACAGTATTACCCGGTAAACACTCATTGATTTGAATTTATGCCACATGTTTTTGGAATGATGTTTACATTTTTTTAAAATAAATGGAATCATTTTATTTTTTTAATTTTTAAAAAGATTTTTATTTAAGAGAGAGAGTGAGCATAAGCAGAGGGAGGGGAGCAACAGGCAGAGGGAGAGGGAGAAGCAGACTCCCCACTGAGCAGGGAGCCCAACTCGGGGCTCCATCCCAGGACCCTGAGATCATGATCTGAGCTGAAGGCAGACACTTAACCGACTGAGCCACCCAGGCGCCCCTGATGTTTAACATTCTTAAAGAGGAAAATCTTCCCTTACACTAATACTCATGTTGGTGCCTGTCAGCCGGTCAGATAATGAGTGGCATGGCCTGTTGTGCACTGGACAAGAGTAACGAGTTACATTCATTGAATGTGCTCTGATGTATTAGCTCATTTGATCTTCGTAACTACCTGCTATGTTGGATGGTATTATTATCCTAGTTTTTACAGATGAAAAAGCCCAGGTATACAGGGGTAGACTGCCCAAGTCACTCACCCAGGAGGGGGCAGAAATGGGATTTGAATCTACAAATAGAACTTTTAATACCAAGTGGTTCATTTTTAACCACTGAACTATATTGACTCTTTAAAGAAGTGTAGCAGACTCTAATGATTATAGCTCCAACAGCAGGGTTTCCTGTCTTACTTTTAGAAATGAATACCATGTGGTGAGCAGAGAGTAAGAGCTGATCATTAGGAGGCACGGCTGCTGCCTCAGCCAGGCCACTACCTCGCCGTGTGGGCAAGTCCTGCATGTGAGGTTGGTGACTGAAGCTGTAAGAAGGGGTGAGGTTTCAACAGGCTTGAAGAAGATGGAGGGTTTCACCTGAAAGACTGAAATTCCAGGGAGAGGAGGAGGGGGAACAGGATGGGTCAAGGAAGGGAAAGAACAAGGAAGTATGGACTCCCTGGTCAAGGGAGGCATTTCTAAGGACAAGCAGAAGAGGATGATGGCTAGTGACCAAAATGGTGACAAGAAGGTCACTGATGGATTCTGACAGGAATCGTTGAGGACCGTGTCCCAGGAGAGTCACACTTGGTGGTGAGAAGTCAGAACGTTGGTGAATGGTGAGGAAATGCTATCACCCCCAGTTGTGTTGTGATGCTTTCTAACTCGTGTCACGTATACTGGGAGGACTTAAGGTGAGACTTGTGGGTGGAGGTTGAGGAAATTTGTGAACATCTCATGCCTTTGTCAGCTCCTCAACCAAGGAGACTGGACAACCAGGAGTCCTTGCCTGCCTCCTTGGGGAGTCATTAAATCCCATCCTTTGGGTCTCAGGGTCACCTCGCTTCTCAGGCTCCTTAACCCTTCCCCTCACAGCCACCACATCAAGGTGGCCTCCTTAGGCCAAGCTTTCATACATTCTCTAGTCAGAGTCACTGTTCATGTTCAACTCTTTCCCACCATTAGAATCAAGTCCCAGTTCCTTAAATGAGTTTATAGGCTTTTGTGCAACTGGAGTCTCACTTTACGCCTGTTTCTCTCCCTTCTCCCTCCAGAGCTCACCATCCAGTGTTCCTGCATCTTCTCTAGGCTTTCATACTCCCTCCGTGCTTCTCACATTGTCCCCTCTCCCTAGAGCTCCCTTCTTTCCCATTACCTTATGTCAGTGTTCTTCGCATTCAGAATTCAACACTGATTCCCTCGTGTGCCCTTGGAGACAGCATACAGTTGTCTTCCTCCTGCAAAGCCACTCAGCGACGGGCCTCATGTCCATCCCTTCTGATCCAGTCATCCACCTCTGGTAATGTGTTTTCAGAAAGTCATCCAAAAGGAGGAAAAAAGCTGTATGTACAAGATACTCTTCACAACATTGTGATGGCACGAAAGTCAAAGCAAAGTAAATGTTCAGTCCCAGCGGAACAGTGAGTTAGGGTGCTACATGGGTCACTACCTCACAACCGTTTACAACATAGATAGGAAAACCCTGCAACAAAATGAAAAGGGACAGCTACAATTTTAAAGTGAGAAGAAAAATAAGAAATAAAATCATGTCTATGTATGAGTTTGCTAAGGCTGCTGTAACACAGTACCGCAAACTAGGTGGCTTCCATAGCAGAAATTTGTGTCTCAGCACTGGAGGCTGGAACTCTGAGGAGGGCGTTGGCAGGGGTGGTTCCTTTCCAGGGCAGGGTCACAGAGTCTCTGCCAGCCCCCGTGCTAGCTTCTGGTTGTCTCGGGTGCCTTGTGTCTTGGCAAGTAGAGTATTGCCTTTATCCCTGCCTTCACCTTCGCATGGTTTCTCCCTGCCCTTGAATTAGGGCCCACCCTAACAATCTCCTTTTAACTTGATCATCTGCTAAAACCTTACTTCCTAGTAGGGTTACTTTGATGGTACTGGGGGTTAGTATTTCAGCATCTGTACAGGGGACATGATTCAACCTATAACATATACCACGATCGCAACAATATACGACATGAACACATATGTTCAAAGATTTAACAGGAATATGCAAAAATGAAAATAGTATGGTTAGGATGGAAGGAATGTTTTTTCCTCCAACCCTGTATACATACAAACAGCTGGTTTCTGTGCTTTCTGTAATAGCATTTTGTTTTGACTTTAATGTTCTTTTGTTGAGAAGCAACAAAACCCAACTCTGGCCAGCATAAGCAAAAAGGTAATTTATTGGAAGGGTGTCCGATGTCCCCAGAGTTGAAGAAATGGCTACAGAACCAGTCTAGGAAATGCGTGACCTTCAGGATTGTTCCTGGGAACCAAGGAACCACTTGGAGGAAGCCAAGGGAGACACGTAGCAGGAAGGCATAGGAATGAGTGAAGGGCCAACCATTCCTTCTGTTGCTCAAGAGTCAAAGTCCTGGGTTAGAGAAACCAACTCCTGAAGTTTAGGTGAGGTGTCTACAGCCTGGTGGCACTGGAACAGGGAGAAGGGCTGGGGGCCTCAGGAGACACTTTGCCTTCCATATTGGGAGGCAGGTACATGGTACCCTGTCACTGAGGCTGAATACAATGGAAAAGAGGTCATTCCCCTAGAGGAAATCCAGGTAGTGTTAGAAATAGAAATAGATTTTGGACAGGTTCTCCATTTGTTCGTTCGTTCTTTCATTCATTCATTCATTCATTCATCCATCCATATACCCATTCATTCACATATCCATAACTACTGAGTGCTTACCACGTGCTGGGTACAGCAGGGAACAGAACAAAGCCCTTAAATCACTTCCATTCCAGTGTGGGGATAACGAATTAAGTGACTAACATGGCAGGAAGTCCCATAAAGAAAAATGAAGCAGGGTGGAGGACGTCCATTTTTTTTTTAATATGTCATTCTGACATGATGCACCTACTCCATGTATAATTAAAAACGCTCTCACTCCTTCCTTCGAGGGAGACAACCCAGAGGCTCGTCAGTTAATGCAAAAAGCTCCAAGTCTAGGCCCTCTGGAGTAGTAGCCGTTTCTTTGGTTCTGTTGCAGTGCCTTTTCCAGTATGTATACCCAGGGGGAAATTTAAGCAGCACACCCTTATCGTTGTTGTGGAAGGAGGTGGGGGAGGAAAGGAAATAGACGATAAATAAATATTATGTACATTACGTGATGCCACAAAAAGAAATTTCTTTGTCCTGCTTCCAGTTGCAAGGCCATACCTGCTATTGCTGACTTTGCTCATCTCGTGCCCGTCACACGCTCCCCCTGCGCCTGCCCAATACCTTGCCTGGTAGTGTTCTTTGCCAGCTGAGGTGGCCCAGACCTTTGCCCGGTGCTGTGGAGCTGTGAGTGGCCTGCTTGCTTAGAGTTGCTGTTGTCTTTTTTATCTTCCTCCCTCTGTCAAAAATTAGTCTATAAAAATGTGTGGGGCACCAACCAGAGCCTGCCAGGCACTGGTTTAACCTTGTGGAATAGGGCAGAGGATAAAGCATCGCCAAGTTCACATTCTAGTGTTGCATCCACAGTAAGTTAGTCAATACCCTTCTCTCGGGCAGTAACAATCGCTCTGGGGAAAATGAATGTGGGTGACATGGTAGAGAGTGTCGGAAAGGGCACGGCAGAGGGTGACCCTAAGGACGTGACACTGGACTGGAGGCTTGAAAGATGAGCAGGAGCCGAAGATCTGAGGAAGGAGAGGTCCCGTGGCAGGCACATCAGGTGCCCAGAGTTAGGGTGGTACTCAACGTGTCTGAGGTTCAGCGAGGGGGCTGGGGTGACTGGAGTTCCGGAAACGAGGGCAGGAGAAGAGGGAGTTGCAGTCTGGTGGGGAGGCTGTGGCCGGATAGAAAGGGCATTGCAGGTCTCGGGTAGGACTTGGAGTTATTCTGAGTGAAACGGGAAGCCATTGCCAGCCAGGGAGTGATAGGCACTCACTGAAGCTTTAGAGAGGAAGGACGGTTTGGGGGAGAAAAGGCAGAGGAAGGGAGACTGACTTGGAGGTTATTGCATAAGTCCAGTTGAGAAACCGTGGTGGCACTAACCACAAAAGACAACCATGTCTGTCTTGGGTGCTCATTTTCCCAGTGCACGGGGAGGTGAAAGTGGCTGGCTTTGGTTCTAATCCAGTGGGGCCAGGCCTGTGGATTCCCGTGGAAGTCCATCTCTCCTGGGAGAATGACAGGGCAGAGTTACTGAATAGGAAGAAAATATTTTGCAGATGTATTATTAAGTCATCCTTGGGAGTGGCCCCTATGCTTGCCCTTTGTATTCTGGCTGTGGGGAAACATCACCTTGTCAGACACCGATTCAGTGCACATACCCCATCCCTGATGGCATCATAGCGTCAAGGTGTGTCCCCAAGCCATCTCCATAACTTTGTTTCCGTTCGGCCATGATTGCATGCTTCGGGACCTTAACAGGATAACACTTGTGACCCTCACGGGCAGAGGCTGTCCCTGCGCTTCCCGCCCTGGGGTCCTCGGGTAGAAGCATGGTCCTGGGGGTGCCGTGACAGTGTATCAGGCCTTCAGTGAGACTCCAGCAGAGGTCTCCCAGGTAAGGAAAACAAATCCAGATCTAGAATAAATGTCTTTCCCACTAAGGACAGATCATCTACCCCTCTATTATGAGAGGGGTCCATTGTAATCAACTCTCCACAAGGAGCTGTCTGGTTCCTTCAAGGAACCATATCATTAACTTGGTTGAGAGGGACACCCTGTGGTTTAGCCCAGGCTTGGCATCCATTTCTGCCACCATGGCCTTTTTCTTTTTCTTCTCCCTGAACCTACTGAGTAAGCATCAAGATGACTAGGAACAAAGATTGGCGTTTACAGAGTGGAACACAGTGTTCACACAATTATTAAACAACCTCTTTTGCAATCAGATCCACGTGGGATACAACCAGGCGTTCACATGGGACAGATGATTTCTCATGCTTTGAGTGTATTCTGCTATATCTAATTGTGCTCCTTCCCCAAACCAGTCCGATACCTATTTTGCTCTTTCCACATTCCTCCAAACCATTCAGCCAAGCCATTGTCCTAGCCATCAATGCACACAAACTAAATCCCTGCTGAGGCCCTCTCTCCTCTCAGTCAGAAAGGATTAGGAAGAATTATGGTTTAGATTTTACTACCAGGCGTGGGGGGGTTGGGGGGCTGGGGGGGTCCCCTTGCCAGGGGCACGGTTACCAGGTAAATGGTAGAAGATCCCTTTTGGGAAGGCTGGAAGGAAGAGTTGTAACTCTGGGATACCTACCCCAAGGTCACTTGGCTTCTGCTTGATGAAGAGGCTCTAAGTGTGGAAACCAGCTGAGATCTGGGAGCTATGTGAGGGCCCCTGAGTCTCTGTCGATTTCCTACCATACGAATCAAGTAATAGGTTAGTGCAGTTACTCATCACTTTTGTTCCTGCAGGCCCTATGATAAGTTAAGCATAGCCAGAGATCATGTGGGTCAACCATTACAGTGACTGAGCTGGCCTTGCTGCCTAGTGCAAGAGCTATGCCCTCTTTCCCTGTGATATGGATGTCCCACCTCCATCGAGGTCCTGGGCTTCGTTGCAACAGAAGCATCTCTCACTTCCGCACTGACTTCCCTTGCCTGCTCCCTTGCCTGGACAGATTAGCAGTACAGAGCTTATAAAAGTCATTACCACTTTCATCATCTGATTTGAGAAACAGCCCAGGGGATGGTGAGTCCACTAGCTTCAGCATTTCTGTCTTCTGGTTTTTGCGCTGCTTTCTTCCTATGTCTTTCCCAAGAGCTGGCTTCTCCAATGCTTTTTAAGAGTGGGACAGTACTGGGTCCAGATCTACAGCCCATCAAAGTGCCGATGTGACAGCCAGTTCCACAAGCCCATGTGTTGAATTCATGATCTCTGGTAGATCTAACCCAAATGGATAAATTTGGTTTAATCCAAATTGCATTTGGTAAATGCAGTGTATGCACCTTGTTTGGATTCTGATACCAAAAAATAAAAAGATCCTTTTGAGACAATTGGGGAAATTTGCACAGGGACTGAGAATTCGGTGAAGGAATTATTGTTCATTTTGTTAGTGGGGATAATGATAGTGTAGTTAACTTTTAAGGCCTTATTTGTTATGGGTACATACTAAAATGTTTTTTGCATGAAACAACACAGGTGAGTTTTGCTTTAAAATATTCCAAAAAGCTGCTGAGAAAGTTTGGAAAGAAATTGGTATTGATAATTATGGGTTCATCATTTATTTCTCTACTTTTGTGGTTTGTTTGAAATTTATCACAAAAATTGTAAAAAATAATGAAAGTATGTTTCTTCCTACCTGATCAGGTGCTCCCCAAATCTGCAAATCAAGAAATGCCCACAACTAAATTTTTCTCAAAATGTAGAAATTTGAGTATTAGCAAACTGATTTTTGTTAAGAAATGAAGACCTGCTCCTTTCAGGTGGAAGTGAGCTGCGCATTCTCAGCACTCACTACACAGCACCCTGCTGTGCTCCTTTCTAGCACTTCCTTCTTGCTTGCTTTTGTTAGAGGACTGTCTTATCTCCTTACTAGTCCCCTACGGTCTGTGAAGAAAGGTCACAAGGAGCAGTCCTCAGTAATGTTTATTGATCGATGGGTGTGGTATTGAAATAATAGAATCTAGATCAGGAATCACAATGGCACTTGTAAGTGCTCTTATAAAGCTCATGAATGGGACGCTGCCTTCCTATAAATAGAAAAACCTTATTGCTTTACTGGTGACGGTGTTTGTGGCCCTACTTTCTCCCTGGGTCTTAGCAAGCGTGCCTGCACTGTGATAACTTCCTCTTAGGGAATTATCTTTGCTGTCTTTTGCTTTCTCTTATGAAGCGTTTTGTCTTATATCCAGGGCAACTTACTACATCACAGCCTACCCATGCTCCTGATTTGCCCATATTTACTTTGGGTTCCAGCTTTACATCCTCCCTTACTAGTCTGTATTGATCAGAAGTGAAATTTGATCACTTTCCAAAATTCTTCTCATGTCTACTTATCCTTGTCTTTTCTACTCATCTCACCCATTGAGTTCAGATTAGCTGGCTCATGTGACATAAACCCAATGATTATCTTTTTTTTTTTAACCCAATGATTATCTTAACCAGAAAGGAAATATTTCCCAGAAAGGAAAACATTCAGTTTCCTCAGTGATCACATTTCTGTGGCATCTTTATGGGTTACAAGCAAGGAGCTAAAGCATGACATTGAAGATCAATAGATTTGGGGATGCCATTTTAAAAAATGTCTGTTTGTTATATTTTTAAAAGCCTTCTCCTTAACCATTAAGTACTAGAGTATTTTTAATAATGCCACACGACAGAGAAGAGAAAACATGATTAGCTACAGTAATGATTAAATATGAAAAATAAAATGGTTTTCTAAGGAGACAAAGTTGACAAGTTGACTTGATTAATTTTTTTTTAAAAGTTAACTACACTACACATGGGGCTCAAACTCATGACCCCTATATCAAGACTCACATGCTCCTGCTGAGGCAGCCAGGTGCCCAAAATTGATTATACTTTTTATGACTTTTAAAAATATTTCTAAATTACTCAAATTGTTGCTTGATTTGATTTTTCAATAACTTTGTATCTTAATTTCTTATGAATGTAGTCAGTTTTGGCAAGCTAGGAAAGAGAATAAATTAAGCCAGTGTAACCCTCTGATGACCTAGGCCAGAATTGCTCAGTCTTCAGCAGAATGATGTAATACTTGAAGCTGTTAACAATGGCGTTGTGAAACTCTAAATCATAACTCCCTATCCACATTTTTCATTAGGAAAACAACCAAAAAATACACTCCTTAAAGGCATGGTGTAGGGCGCCTGGGAGGCTCAGTGGGTTAAAGCCTCTGCTTTCGGCTCAGGTCATGATCTCAGGGTCCTGGGATCGAGGCCCGCATCGGGCTCCCTGCTCAGCGGGGAGCCTGCTTCCTCCTCTCTCTCTGCCTACTTGTGATCTGATCTCTCTCTCTGTGTCAAATAAATAAATTAATAAAAAATCTTTTAAAAAAAAGGCATGGTGTATACAAAGAACATCTCTCTTTTTCAAATTCCAGTTATTAGTTTCAGGTGTACAATACAGTGATTCAGCAATTCCATTCTTTACTCACTGCTCATCACGATAAGTGTACACTTGATCCCCTTCACCTATTTCATTCATCACCTTAACCCATCATCTCTCTGGTAACCATCAGTTTGTTCTCTGTAGTTAAGAGTCTGTTTTTTGGTTTGTTTTCCTTTATTCATTTTGTTTCTTAAATTCCACATGAGTGACATCATATGGTATTTGTTTGTCTCTGACTGACTTATTTCACTTAGCATTTTACTTTCTAGATCCATCCACGTTGCAAATGGCAAGATTTCATTCTTTTTCATGACTGATATTCCATTGTGTGTGTATATATTTATATATGACATCTTCTTTATCTGTTCATGTACCGGTGGACACTTGGGCTGCTTCCATAATTTGGCTCTTGTAAATAATGCTGCAATAAACATAGGGGTGCACATATCCTTTCAAATTAGTGTTTTCATATTCTTTGTGTAAATACCCAGTAGTGCAATTATTGGTATGGTAGTCCTTTTAACTTTTTGAGGAACCTCTATACTGTTTTCCACAGTGGCTGCACCCCTTTGCATTCCCACCAACGGTGCATGAGCATCCCTTTTTCTTCACATCCTCCAGTACTTGTATATAAAAAATATCTTGATCTACAAAGGACAGAACGACCCAAATTATCGACTGGCCAACCTGTCTCTGCACATTAGAGCTGGCTAATGATTGGTGGAGGGAGGAAGTACAGTTGACCCTTGAATAATGTGGGGGTTAGGGGCATGCCCCCCCACACCCACCACGCACAATCCAAAATCTGTGTGTAACTTTTGGCTCCCCCTGAACTGTACTACTAATAGCCTACTGTTAACCTTAGAAGCCGTCTTGATAACATAAGCAGTTGATAAACACATACTTGGTACGTTATATATATTATTATATATTATATGTATAATTATATATTATATTATTATATATTATATGTATTCTTACAATAAAGTAAGCTAGAGAAAAAGACATGTTATTAAGAAAATCATAAAGAGAAAATACATTTACAATACTGCACTGTATTGAAAAAAATATCTGTGTATTCATGGAGCTGCGCAGCTCAAACGCATGTTGCTCAAGACTCAGATGTGTCTTGAAAACCTGCTCTGAGGGATTAAAAACTCCTGGTTCTAGTATCAATAAGAAAGTAAGTAAAAAATACTGCAGACCACACTCAAATTGATGATGGGTCTTACTAGGGGCTACTGCTAGAATAAATTAAGTGGGGAATAAGATAATGTAGAACTTTCCAAAATAAACTACTTAGTGATAAGAAATCTGACTTACCACGTTTTCCATTTTGCTACAGAATAAATTGAGGACTTTTTGAGAGAAACAGTCAGTTCCGAAGAGGGTGATGGCGGTGGTGTCTACCACTAAATAAGCCCCATCTTCCCAGTTATCGTTGGTGTTCTTCCACGAGGCAGATCCGTGTGGAGACACCTGTGGAGACCTTCCGTCAGGCCAGGTTCAGCCCCCACGGTGACTTCCCCTCGCAGAGGTGGGTGCTGGTCCCCAGTGAGTAGCCCCAGGAGGCTTGGGGTGCCCAGTAAGCGATCTGCCGGGGTGAACCCGGTGGCAAACCGCGCGGCAACACCGGAAGTTCTCCTTGCTGAATCGCGGATCATGTGAAAGGCCCAAGCAGAAATGATGGGGCGTGGCTGCCTTGAGGGGGAGCCTGGTGGGTATTCTTCTGAAGCTGAGGGCAGTGTGCAGCCTTGCCGGCCCCGGGGCGGGCCCATCCCGGAGCCCAGGGGGCTGGAGAGGCACCCCTGCCCACGCGGCCTGCCTGTGCACGCGGGCGCTGTCCTCGCATCCCGCCCCCACATCCCACCCCCCAACGGCCACCCCCAGGACGGCTCCCCGGCCTTGCTCGCTTGCACCTGCGGCCTGTTTCTTTCCTACACGGATTTAAGGTTGGTTTGTCTGAAGGAAAGAAGTGTACTAAGAGGTCCACGGCTGCCTTGCTAGCCTGGTGGTTTTAAAATACAGTTGGGGATTATTACTCAGGGGTGACATTATTTCCACGTCTTCAACTTTTGTTTCTTCAATTTGATTTTGTTCTGAATGTATTTGCGCAGACACAGAAGAGATTTCCTTAGGTGTATTTATCTACTTTTCTCCATTGAGGAACTTGTATTGGTTGTAAAATCAAGTTTTTATGCAAAATCAAGTTATTATGCAGTTGATATGACTGATATTCATTGGCAAGTGATGTGTCATTATGAATAATCAAAAAGTGATATTTCAGGAAATGCCCAAGGTGCTCTTAAACTTTAGCTTTTAATATGCTCTTGGTGTGGGGGATGCCTCATTTGTATTGACCCACTTAATAAATATGTGTGATGTTGTATATCTGTATATCGGTATCTCTACCCTATTATGAGTGAGACACTGTGCTGGAGGGTAGTTGGTCCTGAGGAAGCCAGAGACCATGCTCATAAACCTCCAGTGTGGTATAGGGACTTGTAAAGCCATCGCAAGGATAAAGGAGCTCAGGGTGGAGGGAGAGCATGCATATCAGATCTGGGGAGTCCCAAGACTTCCCCGAGAAAATGACATCCAAAAGAAAAAAAAAATGACATCCAAGTTGAGAGTTTGTTACTGAACCAATGTGGGTCTGTTCCTTGGTGAGAAATAGACCAATTACAGCAAGTAGAGTGGCCTCACAAAGTCATCTTTATTTATAGTAAATAAGGAGAATACAGGATAATTTCCAAAGCCATGCTTCCCCACACAGGTAAGCAGGCTCCTTCTCTTGGCATCTGGGATGAATATTCAAAGGGGAGACCTCATCCTTGCATGTAGTGGACAGACATAAAGTTGCACATGCGCACTCAGAAAACATGCCCATACATGTATTGTATGTTACGCTAATGAAGCTTATGCCCCTCCCAGAGCAGCGTTTTTAACATAATGAAGCTGAGGTAACTGTGGGGCACTTTAATCAGCACAGAGGTAGTCCTGCTTGGGGTCAGGGGAAGGTCATCCTCCAAATGTTTCTTTTCCTGTTCCAGCAATTAGTTAGCTAGTTTCTAAAAGATAAAATTGGTAGACACAGGCTTCCAGGAGTTTGCTGGGCTCAGGGAGTCTCGCAGGGTGAATAGAAGTTAGATTAGGTTTGTTGTGAGGGGAAGGTATATTCCAGGCTGAGGGACTAGCATATGCAAAGGGTGGAAGCCAGAGAAGGAAGAGCACATTTGGGGAGCTGAGGTCAGGGTTGTCCCACTGAAACTTTCTTACCCCACCTGCAGGCTTCTCAGATCAAGGTGTCCGGCACGTGCTGACTGATGCCTGCAGCGTGCTGAGGGCTTGCCTTAGTAGGCCACTCATTTGGTACTGCTTGAGTTGTGTCCCTACCAGGAGTCAAAGGCATGCCTCCAAAGCCATTTATGGCAGCTGGATTTATTACTATAATTATAGATCTTAGATATACAAACAAATGAAATGTAAGACTGAAGAGACTCACCTCTGTGAAAACTAAGCTGAGTACTTTGTAGGGGTTCAATAAAGGTGAATTGCCAAAAAATTATTTTCTGTCCAATTGGATGAGAATTGATAGCTGTAAAAAAAAGGAAGGAATGAACGAAGGAAAGGAGGGAGGGGGGAAGAAAAAAAAAGGAAATCCAGGAATTTTTACTCAGAATTCTTCACAAGTATCTCTGGTTATTACTGTACTTGAAAGAAACCAGAGCTGGAAATCACAGTTGACACATTCTCATGTGACCAAGGCAAGAAAGAATGCAGAATTCCAGTCAGACGATCATATATGAAGACCTCTGGTCCTTTGTGATAACAAAGATGAACCCATCACACTTTTATATGTTTTAAGTTAAGATGTTTATAGAACAAATGCAGGTGTGATGTTTTTGACTTGGGGCTTTCAGGCAGTCTGGCTGCGGCTGTGGGAGGACCCCTTCAGTGGGTCTCCTGGCTGTAGCAGGAGGAGGTGAAGGAAGAATTGGAATGTTGAGAGATGAGTCTAGACCAGAGATCAGAGGTGAGGAGCCTGTCAGTTCCGTCCCTCCAGGTGAGGAGATTAAACTAGCCTGGGGGCAACTAGGAGCCATAGTAGGGTTTTAAGTGGAGTGAGGTGATCAGATTTGCATTTTTAGAGACAGGCTGGCTAGATTGTGTCCTTCCTGCAGACAGGAAGAGTCAAGTTGCTGAATCAAGTGGACAGAGCCCTAATCTAAGAACGTGACCATGGTCAAGGTGCCTGGGTGGTGTGGTCAGTTAAGACTCTGACTCTTGGTTTCGGCTCAGGTCATGATCTCAGAGATCAAGCCCTGTGTTGGACTCTGTGCTTAAGGCTCAAGGCTCTCTTCCTCTGTCTCTCCCCACCTGCATATTCATGCTCTCTCTCTCTCTCTCTCTCTCTCAAAATGAATAACCTTAAAAGAGAGAGAGACAGAACACATGATCGTAGTCCTGGAGAAATGAAAACTTGGACGTCAAGCCAATTGGATATTTTGGATGGTGAAACACAGGTGCCTGGGTGATGGGGAGCATAAGAGAAAAGCACGTGAGTGGGGGGCTCCGTTCCATTCCAGGCATGTTGAATTGGAGGCCCAGGGGGGACAGCCAAGTGAAGATGTTCTCACCGTGGCCTTCATCATAATAGTCCGATATTGAGGAGGAAGACCCAGGAGAGAAGTAAAGACTTGAAAATCCTCAGCAAGTGAATGGTTGTTCTTAAAGCTATTGGAAGCAGTGTTATCATCCAGAGTGTATGTGAAAAATTAGAAGAGGATCAGCAACATTTGGGGACCAGTAAAGGAAAACAAAATCCACAAAGAAGATAGGAAAGGAATGGCCAGACTGGTAAGTGGTGTCCTAGATGTCAGAGGAAGCCCGGCTTCAGGGACAGAGTGGTTAGCAAGCAGTGTCAGGTGTATCCAGAGTGAAGCTGGGCACTCTGAAAGATAGACTTTGGATTTGCAGCGGGGAGGACAGTGTTGACCTTGATTGGCAAAGGCAGCTTGAGTTCACTGGGAGGGCAGAGCTGGAATGCAGTGCAAGGGTAGCTGCCAGGCTGTGGGGGAAGTTAGGACCTTAAGTTTTAGTACAGAAGTGTTTTATCAATTTTGTTTTTCATTTCCTTTAAATGTTAGGGCTCATTAAAAAACCTTTGTCTTGCTACCTTATTAAAAAATTATTTTGGCTTTACAGTACCTGAAAGCTCATTCATACAGTTGGGTCTGTGTTTATTTTTACTAAATGCTTTTTGAAAGAAATAGTAATGTTAACTATGCATCGGAAAGTTCTATTCCTTGATTTATGGTTATGAAATAATACCCCAACATTAAGGAGGTGGAGGCTAAAAAAGTTTATGCCATTTTAACTCTTGATTTTTTAATTAAATAAGTTATAAGAAATTACTGAAGCAATTTTTTTGAAAAGTCATGTGATGAAGTCAAATTTATTAAAACACTTTAGATTTATTCTTTTACGTGGTCAAAACAAAGAAAATACATCTTTTTCCTTTGCCCTGGTTTGTTGTTGTTGATCCTATTTCTAATTTGTTATTCTAATTACTCTTAATGAAAGTTATTTTCTCAGGCACCTGGGTGGCTCAGTAGGTTGAAGCCTCTGCCTTCGGCTCAGGTCATGATCTCAGGGTCCTGGGATTGAATCCCGCATCGGGCTCCCTGCTCCACTGGGAGCCTGCTTCCTCCTCTCTTTCTGCCTGCCTCTCTCCTACTTGTGATCTCTTTCTCTCTGTCAAATAAATAAATAAATAAATAAATCTTTAAAAAATTAAAAAAAAAGTTATTTTCTCATTGACAGATCTTTGAGTCAAAAAACAGAATTGAATCCTAATCCTGTTGATTAGCTATGGGACCTTAACCTCAGAGTCTCAATGTCCTCTTTTGTAAAAGGAAATAATAATGTTCTGTACCCCACCGATGTGTGAGAATGACATAGTGCACAGTAAATGTATAGCAAATATAAGCTGTCGTTCCTGCAAAGAACCAGAGGGATGTATTCGTTACATAGGGGACAAGTAGTAAGGACCAGTGGACCAGAGTTCTGAGTTACTTATTTAACTGCACTAACCAGCAGTTTAGCCTCAGACAAGTCACTTAATGGAATGTGTAAAGCCCTAGAGAACTAGGAGTCTTTATGGAACAATATTCTGTTTAATTATTATCCAAATATGGGCTAAGCAAATTTAAAATGCATACACTAGGGTTATTAGCAAAAGAAAAAACTAGAAAGAATTTTTTCTGTTGGTTCTCTTGACCCAAGATTTTAGGCATTATCTAAGGATGTTCCAAAGTATCACTTAGAGACTCCACCAAGTTTTTTTGTTAAAGCAAAAGAGAAAAAGAAACACAATAGCCAGTGTTAAGGCCTATGTGATGCCTTGAAGTTACTATAAAACCTTTTTGTCTGATCTCTTATTGTTTGGATTATCTCTTTCTGTGCCCATTTTCAAAAGTTTTCTTTCAATAATGAATCAGAAAATACAAAATCAGATCTTGCTTGCTTAGCACCTACTGACAGTGATAGTAACAGTTCTTGGGAAGGCACTTTGAAGGATTGGTGACTGCGAGTTTTGGTTGTCCCACGTGGACGTCATGAGTCTGGTCTCGTTCTCTTCTCCCTTCTCCGTCCTGCTTTTATACTCTATTACCACGGGACACTGGGCAGTGCTTGTATTTATTTGTGAAACAGGATGACTCAGTTCACTTGTCTTTAGGCACGTACTTACAGGAAAAATATTTTCCTGCCTGTTGACACTGAGCATGTTAAAATCACTGCTGACCATGCTGTGAGACAGTGTGGATTCCGCAGTCAGAGGAATTTAGAAATTATTCCATATACAGGAACAAGTATTATAAACATGGACATCAGTGCTTTGAACCGTAGTGCCTGTAAGTTTTAGAGATGCTGTTAGCTCCGGTAGGAGTTTTATCTGCGCCAGTATTTCGTGCCTTACTCACTGCCTATAATCAGGATTTTTTAAAAAAGGAATATAATATTTTAGTCTGTCTCAAAAAAATAACAAGGTTTTTCACCTTTTCCCAGCGAAATCTTGAAATTGTTATCATCTTAACAGTTCAAACATTCTCAGTTCTAAAACTTGGATTTGTTCAACCTTTCTAGAATTAAAAAACAAATAAAAAGCCTTTAAAATATCCTGTGTCCAATACAAGTTTCAGAAATTGGATTTTAAAAGTAAAGGATATTAGAAGTCACTGAAGGAGAGCCAAGAGATCTAAACATGTAGCAAACAACCGCATAATACCTGTACTCTGTCCATGTTGTTGTTCTTGTTCTGAAAGATGAATCCAACAAGGCTTAAAACCACTCAGACCTTTTCCTCACTCAGTTAAGCAAGATTTCAGTTATAGGTGGTGTAGCTGGCATTGAGACCCAATCAGGCTGACTTGGAAGCCCTGATTGCTTCCATTCCACCCCCTGTCTTCTAAGTGCTTGTCCATCACAAAACACAAAATGATTTTTTTTTATGTGCACAGAAGTATACCTGTGTGTCGGCTTTTAAGACCATGCCCTAATAATTGCTTTTAGTTAAAACAAAAGAACGAAAGAAGAAACGGAAATTCATCCAATACCTAAATTTTGGTCTTTTTATATTTGAAACCTGCTCAATCTTTTTTTTTTTTTTTTT